>MU173067.1:0-103592 GCA_016695475.1 Suillus decipiens | reverse complement strand
GCACAAATCTGGCCTCGATCGCTGAACACTGCCATCAACGGTACCACTGACGGCATATACCTGGTCATCAGCGACTTAAAGAGCTCCTCTGGTGCTGGCTTGGATTTTGTGAACGGCTACTGTTTCCTGTACGTTTGGCCATCTTCTTACTGGGGAAATAAATTGCTGAATTTTTGTTCCACAGCGAGCGGTTTTACTCGGTGTATGACACGACAAACTCCCGAGTCGGGTTTGCTACCACTGAGTATACCAGCGCCACGACAAATTAACTGCAGTCCTTCAGGAAGACAATATACTAGGGACCACATCAGTATACCCACAAGAACATTCGTTACTTACGTATTTCGTCACATTCATTAAGTTGTACACCTATACCATGACAAGTTGAATTCCTCCCCGTGAAACATGGCAGTTCTACTCGTATCAGTATATTTAATACCTTGGTTGAATTTCTTGCGTTTGATGTGCTGTGTGCATGGATGAGAGTGATGATACTATAGATTTGATTTTGTTCCCTTTCGTTTAGTTGTGGAGCTGTACGAACAAAATGGCCACCTGTCCGACACCCTGACACAATTGTAGTACTAGCTGGACACTTGCCGCCATGCCTGGAAACCGCCGTCACATTCCAGCAGACTTCGAGCTTGCCATTCTACTATTAGTTCTACTACTAGTAGGTACTTCGCGCACCCGAAACCTTTTTGTTTGTACAGCTCCACGAGTAAACAAAAGCGGATACCAAAGTGGCTGTAACTAACATGGTATATGACATTTACACAAATTTCTCCGATTTCTGGAATGATCATTTGAATCTGTCGTACCGCCAAAAACTCTTAAAAATTATCAATCTGACTCAGACCAACAGCGCCGTGAAATAAAGCCAAGGTCGCCATAAGTGAGGATAAGTAACTTACTAAAACGTTAGGTAATTTCTGCCTTGGCAGCAGGCCATTCAAATTTCAAACTTGAAGGTGAGTCGTCGCCAGACTCTTGCTGCAGCTACTTAGTACTAACCGACGCTTACTATTTCTTGCGTAGATGAATTTGATGGGACTCGAATGTATCTACGTGCGATGTGTCCTTGGCCGAGCGACATTTCAAGTTAATGATGTAGTCGTTTCGAACCTTGCTATTGTTCGCCTCCGGTGGGTGTTACCTGAATAACGTTCTGACGTTTTAATACCGACCATCATGTAATTTAAAAACAACCCAGCTAGGAAGGATGGTTCAGGAAGATGGTTTCTTCCAGATCGCTTTCAACTCTTCTTGCCCTGCTAACACTTACCTTCCTCTCGCTATCAGCGAGCGCTTTACCTCATCCTCGGACAGTGTCAAGTAAGAGTGCTCTCAAGCTTGCCGTTAGAATAAACTCGTACGGGATCAAGAACATCGCAGCTGCAGATCGAGCTCGAATCCAAATCCTACAAGCTGGTGGCAGCCCTTCCGTCAATGCAACCAATGTCGGGACGACATACACCGCTGAAATCGGCGTGGGAAGTCCAGCAACGTACTGTAAGGTTTCTGCTCGTGCTCGTACAATTTCTCTATCTGACGTATTGTCAATTTCATACAGACACGCTCCTGCTAGATACCGGAAGCTCAAACACCTGGATTGGGGCCAACCAGCCTTACAAGCGGACTACCACGAGTCAAGACACAGGCGGTGCATTCGTGAGTATCTGTTTCTACGTGCCACATACAATTTTTAAGCCGTTTCCAGTATGTTGCATACGGCGATGATGGTTATGTTTCTGGAAAGGAATACAGAGATACCGTGACACTCAACTCTGATCTGGTCATCTACAACCAATCTATTGGCGTCGCATCTCGACACTCAGAGATGTATGGTCTGGATGGACTTCTTGGCCTTGGACCCGTTGATTTAACGCAGGGCACCATCAATAATACATATGAAGTTGCAACTGCGATGGACAACCTTTACGCGCAGAAAGAACTGAGTTCGGAAGTACTTGGAGTATTCTTCGCACCTCCTTCCTGTGACGATAGCAGCGGGGAGCTCACGTTCGGCGGTTACGATGCCTCCAAAATTACTAGAGACATCAGCTATGTACCGATCACATCAACGTCTCCAGCGAATAGATATTGGGGCATCGATCAATCCATCAGGTATGGGAATACGCCCATTTTGAATGAGACCGCTGGTATCGTCGATACCGGAACCACCTTCATTCTCATTGCGACCGGTAGGTGCCCTGTGCGACATTGAAACCTTTCTAATACATTATTCAGATGCCTTTCACAAATACCGGTTTGCTACAGGGGGAGCCCTTGACGAGGACACTGGCTTATTAAAGATATCACCTGACCAGTATAGACGGCTCTCGTCCTTGTTTTTCAAGATAGGCGAGCACAGTTATGAGCTTACCCCAAACGCACAAATCTGGCCTCGATCGCTGAACGCCGCCATTAACGGTGATACCGACGGCATATACCTGGTCGTTGCTGACACTGGGAGCCCCTCTGGTTCTGGCTTGGATTTCACGAATGGCTACTGCTTCCTGTACGTTGACTACGTTTTTTGCTGGAAAATTCAATTGCTGAATTTCTGTTCCACAGCGAGCGGTTTTACTCGGTGTATGACACGACAAACTCTCGAGTTGGGTTTGCCCCTACCGAGCACACCTATACCATCACACATTAAGTACAGTTCTCCAAGAAGATCACATACCAGGGGCCATATCACTATACTCATTCGTTACTTACATCACATTCGTTACTTGCATTACATTCCCTTAACTCCATTGACATCATGTACGAGTCGTACTCGTGGACAATACGCTATTAGTGACCAATGGATTATACTTACAAGTTCATATTACTTATGTCTTGGACTGAAACTGATTCAGGTTGTCGCGCGCAGCGATCTATGAGGAAAAGTGCACAGCCAAACATTCATTGACATATCTGACTCCTCTAAACCTCCCCGACCGTCTTGATAACATTACCTCGAATAACAATGCGTTCATTGCGCCTCCAGAAATCTGCCAGAATCGCTGCCAGCTTCGTCGGATCGTCCTAATTTCACGTCAACATAGATGAGCAAACGTCTATCGCAAATAACCGACGAACCTCGTGCACGAGATGCCCCACACCTGAACCAGCCATGACTTCGAGCCAGAATTTGCCCTGCATCTGACCGACCATAAGTGTCGTATCAAGGCGCTCTGCACCTGCTAATACTAGGAGCCGTGCGGAGCGGAGCCCGAGGAATAAAGACGAAAGCGACGGGAACCAACCTAAAAGAAAGTTTAGTATAAGTGGTGCAAGTCAAAGGAGCAAGCATAGGCTTACTATCCCAATATGGCGCTGTTGACCGAAGTGGTGTACGCCACTTGTACTTGAATCCAGTATTTGCGCGCGTGCTGGGCGCAAGAGGAGAATCTGCAGGAACAACGATAGATGGGATTGAAACACGTGCAGAAGCGGGGTTGTGAATAAGGCCCGTATTGACGCTGTAAGAGCAGGTGTGAATATAGCATGCATTTACCGAATGTGACACGAAACACCGACTGCCACTCGATTGCTTCCTCAACGCTATCAAAACCTTCGGGTCGAGAGTTTAGAATCGCGTGCATGTGAGGCAGCGCTTCTACAGCTGTGCCTATTGGTGGTGGGTCAAATTTGTGCAAATTATAGAATTTGACATAGCAATAGGTACTTACCTTCTACTACATCCAAAACGGCCACTCCTGTGATATTATATTTGTATTGTTGAAGTATAGGACAAGCGCGAACGCAGACAGATCCCCCCATACTGTGTCCAACAAGCTACTCAGAGTGTCATTAATTCAGTATGCTCAAAAGGGAGAATGAAATTCACCATTAAATTTGGAGCTATTGACACATCTGGGTAAATCGTCCGTAGCAGAGCACAGAAATCCTCAACAAGGACATTAATTGATAGGTCTTCATCAGACTGAGATGATGTTGTCTTTCCTGAAACACGATGAGTATTCCGCATTCACATGAAGCGAATGCATACCATGTCTCCTGGCATCAAAGGCCAGGACACCGACGTCATCCTTCATGACCTCACTTATCTCTTTCGCGAGACATGCAAAGCTTGTACCTGAATATCCTGCACCATGATGGAATACAATAACACCCCCGCCATCGTACTTCGGGGGAGTGTAATATACCCGAACGTCGAGGGCTCGGGTAGGGAGTGATATCTGCAATGCCTGGGAAAAGTATGAAGCAGGACTTAATGGCTTGAATTCAGGATTTGGTGGCTTTGGATTTCGAGTATACATGCTTAGCCGTGGTCTATATAATAATGAGCAAGAAAGGATTGGACTCTTGATAGAAGGTGACATACAACGGAGGTGGCCCCATGCCAGTCGAAAGTTCGCCGATTCCATGAGAAATCTCAGCTTGCTCGTCATCATCCTCGTCTGTCTGTGGTAGCTGCGGTAACTTTGCTATTCGGGCACTGATTGCAGAACGATATAGCGAGCTCATGTCGCAGCGATCGTGAATCAGGAGTTCGAACGCATCCAAATTCGGACTATTAATGGTTGATTAGTAAGCGGATCGTTCAAAATGACCTTTGCCGTGTCGACTGTTTGCAAGGACTATGGCGTCACTGTTCCGCATACCATCGAGCAACATATTCAAGCCCTTGTCACGGTCATTCGCGACAGAGGCAAAAAAACAAGTGGCGTCTAAATCAGAACCAAACACCCACTTCAAAATCACTCTCCGTCGCTCCGCCATTGCACTAGGCGAACGGAAGAAGGAAACCTTGGTGGCACTCGGTCTCCATAGACGTATGCAAACTGTGTATCATGTCCACAGCCCAGAAGCTGCAGGAAAAATTCTCAAAGTGAAGGAACTAGTCGAGGTTGAGAATGTACCAGCAAAGGCGGTACGCTCTCAGTCAGAGCAGAGGAAGGAGAGAAAGGCATCGAGAGGATACCAGGTGCAGGGCACAAAGCTGGGAGGACTTTCATGGGAAACCTCATGACCAGGTCCGTTTATCTCGTGCTCTTTCGTTTCTGCGCTCACTCGCTTCCTCAAACCAAAGACTATATCATCCCATTGGCTAGAGTCCTTCCCTTTTCATTGTCTTGTCTATTACGGGCTTTCCTTTAATTGCATGCCTACCCTCTATCGTTATTTGAAAACTCGATAACCTTTTCAGGTGGTGTTTGCTTTCGCTCTCTGCCAATCATGTTTGATTCACTATCATCGGAACATGAAATTTATGGTGTGGCTTTTATCTTTTGAAGCAGATGCCTCGTGGGTCCGTTGTAAGTCCCGATCATTTCTGTTACTTGGTGTCTGTGCCTTACCTACACCGCTTTGACTAGATAAATGTGTCTGTGACTGCCTGATTAATCGTTGACATACAGCTCAAGCATTGCATGCTATTTACGCTACTGTACCATGAGTTGCCCCTCAGTCTGATACCGCAATCTCATGGCACCATGAATGCATCGCAGATTTTTTGTCACCCTGATCGCTTCTCGCAGAAATCAATTGTTTATGCTCCACACAGATGCTCTTGGCGCTATACATGAGGCATGCCCCGTGGATCTCGTCATCACACTCAAGTTAGAATGATGTCCTCGAGTAGCAAGCCGTGTCATGGTTGTAATATGAGTATATTGTATTTGAGTTCTACCGCATTCTCTTCGGGGTCGACCTCAACATGTCCTACTGTCCAATATTTCGACTTGCACTTAGGCACAACGCTGTAACACAGGCGGTAGGCTATTTATCAGGGGTCTTTCATTTCATTTGACATCCAATTGCCTCGGTGAGCTCGTACACGTCCATGTTCTCCGTTTTATTTTTTCATCTTGCTCACTCTATTTAACGATTCGTTAGTAGACATGTATCTCTATGAGCATTCGCCGGCAGCTACCAAAGGTTGGTCCTGGATCATCATCGGCTAAATGCATCAATGAAATGTAATATTTGTGCATACTCATTCTCGCCTCTAGGCTTGAAGATCTTCAAATGTACTCTAGGGTGTTTGCTTCCACCTCTAAGCCCTATAGGCAAAGTGCTTTCTAATAACAAATATTATTGTAATGATATAAGTAGAATACGTATGGAAGTGATGATGTATAGGTTTGACACAAGCGAACATTAGTGTCATAGTGCTATGTACCTCAACTATCAGGAGTGCGCATCGACAAGTGACGCAGGGCCAGTAAATTAACGATTCAATTGGTGGTCTATAAATTCTGAGGATATCGATGAGTCTCACGATCATGCCTGCGCAGTGCGCTCGCAGCCGAACATTCTCTTGGCACTGGTCTAAAATTTCACCGTCCATCATGATGGGTTGGTTGGGGTTCCTCTCGTCGAGAAATGTGGAAGGGATTATTATAATGGTACCGAGGTCTGTACCGGCACAGGCAGAAGAGGCCGGACGGTCATCCCTTACCGAGTCGAGAATCATCGTAGCCAAGTTAACCTGCATGACCGCACTATCGGATTCCTGTGCAGTTAGCCTCGTGCCATCCTGCGGGAACAACAATTGCAAAATATAACTCGCTCAATTTCGAAAGGTTTGTGGTTCTGCCTATCCCCACCCTTGTCCAACCCTACCGGGCCCGTGAGTCTTCCGAGTAAAGTTCTCGAAAGCGTCATCTTGCTCACCAGTGCTCAGTTTTTCCATGCAGGGAGGATTTCTGACTGAAGATGACCTGGAGAAGTACCTCGCATCCGGGGAGCATCCATGGACAAATATTGTAACATCGTCTTCCTTCAGTTACGGTTGGCGGCAGCCCCACTGTACCGCATTTCGTGTGGGAGAGCCGTCTCTCACCAGCCGATGTTCCAGTGGATCTCCCTTACATGACCAATGGGTCCACCGGATGCCCGAGGTATGTACTCGCGAAGCATGATTTAGCATTCGAGAAGCTCATAACGGCCGTGCCTGATCGTACCTCTAGATTCAGCAACTACCATCAGAATCTAGACCAGATTCTTCATGTTGCACCACAGTTATTAGCCCAGATCCGATGCCAGAAGCAAACTTCTGGACGCGGATGGTAACACGCCCGTCATTAAAGCGCCCTCGGCAGCTCATGAACTACAATATGCAGCAAGACGTTCTCAGCATCGTACGGATTGATGTGAGTGCTAGATTCGCATTCTGACTACACTTGCAAGCTGCCTCATACTTTCAGCTGCAGGACTCATTCAGTGCAGAGAGCGTGACGGTGGTGGAAATGCCGGATTCTGTGTTGAAGCCAATGTCATACTCCGGAAATAAACCACCAGAGATGACAATAGACGCCTGTGATGAAAAATCAAGAAAGTCTGTCCAATCTGATGTGAGTGCTACTCCAGTTTGTCTTCTCTATCTGTCCACGAGTTTCATTACATCTCTGCGTATTAGCCTGCACATTCTATAGGACGGGCTACTTCCGATGCGATACTCGAGGGGAAGGGTAAAGGAATCGAAAAGCAAGCATCCTACAATTCTTGCTTCTTACCAAAGTTACGCCTGGACAAAGCATGGAAACGTCTGCGCTGTTGGACGACTACTACACTCAGGGACATGAAGAGTCAAGCCGCACGTTTATCATTAGCTACCCAACCGATAAGGTGAGTGAACTAACACGCTGCGGCACCGTGGAATAAATTTTATGCTCTCAGTCTGGCCAGTTGCTCGAATCAACATGACATCTGGAGATACCCACAAGGGAACAACGATAGAGGACAACCAATTTGACCGATATAACTACATAATCTGATCATGACAACGAACGCCGCCCACCCGTTGACAATTCTACATCTTTGGAGGAATGGACTCTTACTCTCATGTTAATCACAAACAAATGTATGACAATGGACTTGGTAGCGATACAAGACTGTATTTCTATATTCGTGGACGTGCTAGACTAGCCTAGCAACGTATGTTACCATCTCAGTATGAATAGGGATGGCAGTAACGGCTACAGTAACGGCCCACTCTGCAACGTGTGACAAAGCTATGATGGTTCACTAGGTAGTTTTCCTTTGAACAATTCTGAATTCCGTATCTGTTTCGGCAGGAGTTTTATATTTTCAATACGCGGGGCATATCCCGCGGAAACAATTCCCGTCAACGCCAATTATGTGCGCACTCCATTTCGGCTCAGACTTTCTCGAACAATCTGACTGATGGTCGCAGTGCTGAGCCTTCGTTGAGGTTCACTGCCTCCCCCGCACTAGCACGTCCCCCTTTAATCCCGCAGGGTCAAGTCAGACCATAACACTCAACGACTTCCACTCTCATTGGCAAATGTAGTTTGCTCTTGACACCTGAGACACGGCTGGAAAAGTCCCATAAACAGATGTGATGCATATCCTGAGAAAAATCATGCATATTTCGACCCATTTGTCTGTTGTGCAAATAATGAACGATTTCTGAATAAAGCCACAAATATGTATAAGGATCAGACTCTATTGAATAAATTCAGAGTAAGTTCGGCAAAAACAGGGAGAATTTGTTTCATAATCTGCATACACTGCATATTAACCCCATTTCCAAAATTTAGCTACAACTATTAAGACGCATCCAAGGTTACAATTGTTCATGCATATTTCACGTGACATTTTCAAGGCCATATACAGGATCAAGTCACATGTCAGATTCAAGGTCTGCCTGGCTAATAAGCCTGAAAACAAATTAAAAAATTACTTATCATCTGTCAGTGCAACAAATTTGTTTACAATTTGTAGATATGTCTGACATATGTATGAGTGGCCCCTGAGTACCCCTCTGAGAGGTTCACAGGTGGACCACTCCCCGATTCTACATATATAAAATAGATCATCAAACCATCCATCAATGAACTGTTGTCGGACATGAACATTCCCAAGAGGCTTCCCAAAAACCCAGCCCAGCACTACTAAGTGAATACAGTTTACATTCAGTATGATTCAAATAAAATGCCTCAACTGACCTCATTCATCAATGAGCTATTGAACGTGAATGTTCCCAAGAGGCTTCCCAAAAACCCAGTCCAGCACCACTAAGTGAATGCAGTTTACATTCTGAGAGGTTCAATCAATTAACAGGTGGACCACTCCCCGATTTGATATATTATATGTCACAGTACAAAAATCCGAAAATACAACACTATGGTGCTCGATATTACAACTATACTGTATTGAGAGTAAATCAGCACTTATTTGACATTCAAAGAAAGAAACTTACTGACTACAAAGTCATGAAAAGTGCTTATTAGCTCTCATTTAGTTGAGTATGTCCATAGCAGCTCTCCACATGGTGTCAAAAGCAAGCACCTGTGATATTTGCAGTGAAATACAGAACTGAATGTCCTGTGGAGTTTATGGATCCACAATGTGGAGTCAGGTTCTCCCTCATACTCGACATCCCAAGTGTCCATGAGCATAACTACATTGGGAATGCCCTGCACTATCTCAAGAACTCTTTCTTCATGGTCTTTCTTTGTCTCATCCACCCAACAATCCTTGAGTGCATAGTCATGTCCATGTTGATCCTGAATGCAATAACAAACAGTCCTGTGGGAGAACAGGCCCTGGCTTCTCCATAAGATGGAGATGATCAGTAATCTCTCCTTCTTTTTATCCTCTATCCAGCCTATCACCTTGTCCCCCATGTGACACTGCATCTGCTTGCACGACTTGTCACACATATGCATGGTGGGATCCATGCCATGTGCTTTGCCTTTAACATCATCTACAAACACT
Organism: Suillus decipiens; assembly: GCA_016695475.1. Lineage (NCBI taxonomy): Eukaryota > Fungi > Basidiomycota > Agaricomycetes > Boletales > Suillaceae > Suillus > Suillus decipiens. The sequence goes on along the minus strand of MU173067.1, from coordinate 93,890 downwards.
AACAATTTTTATTTGCTTGCTTCCCATGTTTGTGTTGTCCTCCTGCTCATGCTGCTGTGATTTTCAACAATGCCAGATGTCACTTGACACCAGTGTTATATCAAGGTCACAAAGTCTAGTTCAACGACACCATGGTGCCACTGCATCAAATGCAAATCATGTCTCCACACAGAAGCTGAGAAGAAGGCACTTACTGAGAAATGCAGGGCTCATAAATGCACATATAAGGATGCCCTTGCAGATTGTCAGGATCTGGTCATGCAGGAGGCCATCAAATTGCACAAACAGTTTCCTCACAAGGACAGTTGAATATCATTTTGAGGCAATTTTACAATGAACACACACCAAGCAAAAGAGCTGAAAAGCAACCCATTGGAATGCTGTAAAGACTACAATCTAGCTAGTATGATAACAAACTATCACCTATACTAGTATATGTCGAAGTCTGCCTAGCTGCTGTACTTGCAGAGCAAGAATATTTGACCTGATGGGTTGCCGGTGGATATATTCTGTCAAATGCAAATGTAAGACACGTGGTACTACTACTTTAAGTTGCTGAAGGTAGTGGTAGCGATGCTGCTGATAGCGCTGCAACAACTGAGGATGCTGATGCTAAGCGTGCTGAGTATGATGTATACTGATGATGCCGATGCTACCGTTATGAACTGGGATAGTTTTTAACACAAAGGCTGCACAAGAGAGGCTTCTTGAATGTGGATCATAGCACTAATGCAAATGAGCAATAGTTCTCAGTACTTGAGTATCAAGTACTGATACAAGATGGCTAAGTCAAGTATGATATCGGTAGGTGATGAAGACAGTTGAGGCCTAGTGAGAGGACTAGACTTGCTGAGTTGAATACAGAGGTTCGCTTTTTAGACTAAGATGAAGGAGTGCTAAGTTTTAGAGACGATTCAGATGACTAAGGTTGCAAGGCCTTAGTGAAGGATGTTCCAGGTAAAACCCAGTAAGATTAAAGTAAAGAACTAAGACAAGTACACTGTGCTTAAATATAGTAGCTATATGCGCACAGACCAAGACTGATATAAAGGGTAGGCATAGGGATGTAAGTGCATATCCTGAAAGGGAAGGCAACTATAGTACAACCGTGTTGAGACATACAATATACAAGGTAGTGATGACATAAGCAAGAACATAGCAAGAAGAGAAAAAGAGAATAGAGTAGGGGCACATATGATTGTAACAGCTACTGATGATACTGTGAGAAGTGCTAATGATGAGCGGTGTGATAGTGAGTACTGATGACTATGATAGCACTGTATGCCGAGGGATAGCGAAGCTTGCATGAAGAGTGACAGCAAGATTATGAAGATAACAACAATAGCGATATTTAGCAATGATAGCAGTAATAGCAATGAGTATAGCAATGATAGCATCAACAGCGATGGGTATGGCAATGATAGCACTGAAAGTGACAAGTGTAGTGGGATGGCGAAGACTGTCAAAGAATTCAGAGATGATAGATTTTCAAAGAAGATGTATTGGTATAGTGATAGTGGTAGCAGTATGGGGATCCTGCCAAATAAGTGATATGATGTAAGAAATAATATGAGTGACTTCTCCTACTGATGTATGGTAGAAGGGGAGTGTAGTATGGAGGAGAAGTCAGCAGTCTTTTATCATACATTGTAAATATGCAGAATTGATAGGCAAGAATAGTAGCGAGTAAGCAAAAATTAGCTGTAGTGATATGTAATAGTGCTGCATGTGCTGCAGCATGCATTCTACATGTAATAAGGCTTGCCATGGGATTAGCAGTGGTAGATGAGAATATACTATGCACCAAATGGAACTAGTGGGCAAGGCATAGGCATTCAATGGGCATTGGCTCATGGAATGTGGCTCAGTACTGCGGTATGGTGACCCAGCAAGGATGTGATATCCTTGGTAACTGTATATATCAATAGCATTAGGGTTAGGGGTGGTTGCACTATGTGGGATAGGGAATAGACAATAATGGAAATAAACCTATGCAAGGCCAGCGCCAGCTGGACTGTCACAACACATTTCTTTGTTCCAAGGTCAAGGCAATGAATGCAGGTCAGTTGCATATTAAAGTACATCCCTCAAATTTTCTGATGTATTTTATACAGCACAAGCTCCTGATGAACCACATGTGAAGGCTACCCAGGTCAGGCATGATATCACTGAGAATTGGAATGCTAAGTCACAGCAAGAAAAGATTGATGCAACTGAAGGCCTCATGGAAGACTTAGAAGACCATCATGAAAACAAGGCTTTGGCAAGTCACAACGTCCTCATCAATGCCTTCCATGATATTTGCACTACATTGGATTCTGTAACACAAACAGTATGTAGAAGTTGTGATTTTTGACATGTCCTTATATCATATACAGCTTGCTACTCTCTCTGCAAGGACTGGGTGTCATACTGCCCTCATCACTGTTTGGGGCGACCTTGACCATTGTAATCATCCTTATGTCTACCTTTCAGATGATTGTGTCAGCGACTTTTTCCAGCTTGCTCTCAAAGAGACACCCTCCAACTTTGCAACACATCTTGAAGGCTACTGTACATCTGGCATTACTGGTATGAATTTTTATTTATTATTAGCTGCATGTTGTGATTTGTGCTTCTATAGGTGTAGTTTGTAACTAAAAGCAGAGGTTCCTTCAACTCAAGAGCAATACATCTGCACTTATCCTGCAAAAACCTCATGAGGCAGTGAAACAAGGAAATAACAACTGGCCTATAGATAGACATAGCTATTTATCCTACTGAAGGTGCGAGTATACAGTTCGACTGGAGAGGACTGCAGTAGAAGCTGTTACGACTGGGATGGGCTTGTTGAATGACGGTTCAAAAGAGAACAGCGGTCGTTAATGTATCAATGCTTTACGTAGAAAAGACTATGATGTTGTCAGACGACACAGATAGTTTCGTGCTGGGTGCAGTACGAAACTGGCTGAGTCGAATATAATCGTGTTCAGACTAAGACTTAGGAGTGCTAAGACTTAGAAGACGACTTCACAAAGACGCTAGAGTTGAGAGGCTCTAGTGAAGGATGTTCCAGGTAAAACCCAGTAAGATTCAAGTGAGGAATCTACAAGTACAAGGAGGCCTTTAAATACTAAAGTACGTAGGTATCTTTAGGGCAGGTCTATGAGCCAACAGAATGTAATAGAATGTGATGGAATCACATGAGTCAGAGGAAAGTCATAGAATGTGACACCAGATAGAAGTCTGTAGAATGTTATAGAATATAAGAGAGAAAGATAGAACGTACAGTCAAGTGACTGTGGGAGAAGTAGATGGTCACTTGACCATGTGAGAATACAACCGTAAAGGTAAGGTCACCTGACCGTGTAGATATACAACCAATATGGTAGTCGTGACATGAGCATGTAAGAGAAAATGAATAGGGGCGTACGACAATTGTAACATTACCCCCATTGTTAAGGTGAAGACACCGTTCTTCACTCACTCTGATTAGCCCAGTAGATGGGATCGTCAGAAATGAAATGGCCGTCTTCATCGAAGTCATTTTCGATAGCACGGGCTTCATCCTGCTCTTGACAGTGACGTGCGTACTTCTCATCTTCTTCTAGCTCCAAGGCGGTGAGCGTGGTGTAGAAGTCGGGGTGACAGAAATCTTTGTAAGGGAACCCGACGTCTTTCCCTTTCAGCAGGGGACAATAAATGGACAAATGTCTGGGGGCGATGACGTGGCAATACACACAGTGATATTCTTCGCAGTTCTTGTGTCAATGACCGACACCGTTGCAAAGACAGCAGATGCGATTCGCATCGGGGTTGGAAGCGGATGCGCGGAGGGGAGGGGTGACAGCAACATGACCATAAGCAGGGTCTTGACTTTGCGAGCAGCGTCTCTTTCCCGCTGCTTTAGTTTTCTTAATTGGATGCGTGTCATGCGGGATGATGGCTCGAAAGGGGTTCTTTCCCTTATTACGTGGCGCGGGTATAGGTCGCGCGTCTTCTTCTTCCTTCTCAGCAGCGGCTATGAGCTTGCTTCGTGATGACGGCGACATAGCTCCTAACGTCATGATGGGGATGAATTCTGGTAGTTCTACCACAACAGGTGGGAGCTTTGGCATTATAGGAGCGGGGGAATATAACCCTGCAGGGTGTTCTTCCGTCCAAGTCTTTACGACTTCTGGGGATGGAGCACGAGCGCGGTGATAGTCAGGTGGTGTAGTCTGACTCTGGAGGATAGTGTCGATGGGGTTGACGGTACGAGGGGGCAGCATAGACAGCATCTGATCCCTCAAGATGTTGACTACGTCATTAATAGCGTCTCGTGCCTCACAAGAGGTTTCGACTGTTTCTTGGATGCTGGTAACGATGGCTGAGGTGGTTTTGGTGGCGCTTTGGACTGCGGCCAGCAGACCCACAAGGTTGCTAATAGTAGAACGAGGATTTGCAGGGAAGGTGGTATTCGTGAGAGCAATGCGGTTTGACTCGACCGCATCGTCTGGACTATGTGGTCTAAGAACTCCTGCTGACCTTTCATTAACAACTCGTATGCCTTCTCTAAGGTCTTCCTCAAAACCACGAGGCAGCAGATGAAGAGCATGAGTCCTAATGCGTTTCTGAAGGTGCATAAGGCTAATGCGAACTTCGGGTTTAGCGACTCTCCTTGCCCATTGCTCCATAAGGATGGCATTACGAATGATGTGGATGATGAGGGACGTGGCAAAGGCATCTCTTCTGATGACGATATTGTCGACTTCGATGGCGTACTCTTCACACATGAGCACTGCTTCGATGAAGGTGTATTCTTCAAGGTTGTCGATGTAGCGGGTGAACCGCTCGGTGTTGGTGTCACAGTCATGGTCTTCTGCTGGGGTGGTGACGACGGCAATGGGACGAGCATAATCGTGAGTGATGGGGGAGCGGTGACGGACTGGGGTGATGAGGGCGTCGGTAGTGTCGGTGAACTGGGAGATGGACGATTCTGTGATTTCTGACGTGGAGGCATTAGGGGATGCTGGGGTTGATGGGATGTAAACAGCAGAAGGCATATAGACTGGTTAGTTAGGGGAGCGGTTGAGAACAAGTGGTGATAGTGGTTCGAGTCGAAGGGCCACTTCACAGGTTATGTCGCTTTTTATATGCTTTCAAAATCTGCTCGGCATTCTCCAGGTTAGCTTCCGGTAGCCACTCGTTATCAGCTGATGAGTATCCCTTCCACGTCACCAGGTATCTTCAGTGTTTGCTGTTTCCCTTATGGGACAATATTGCTTCTACTTCATACTCTTCTTCTTCCTCGATGACATCAGGGGCTGGTTCTAGGAAGTTCGGACCGTGAACGTCGTTTTCGCTATAGGATGATAGCTGGGAAGCATGGAACATGTCATGGATCTTCCACTGCTTTGGAAGCTCTAGTTTGAAGGTGATGGGCGATAAGACTGCAGTGATCAGGAACAGTCCGTATCGTTTCGGTGCGAGCTTCTTTGAAGGTAGTTTCAGGCGTAAATTCTCCGCTGATAACCAGACTTTATCTCCTATCTTCCACGGGGTATACTTCTGCCCGTATGACCGTTCTGCCATCTTCTGCATAGCGAGGTTATGACATGAGATCGCTTCTTCTCTGATCTTCTGCAACATTCTGACGCGTTCTTCAGCAGTTGGTATGATGGAGTCGGGGATCAAATGTGGGATGGCACGTGGCTCGTATCCCATCATCAGGAAGAATGGCGATGCATTCCGTGCGTCGTGCTTTCGGTGGTTATGCACGAATTCTGCGATTGGTAGGTGCTCTACCCAATCCTCAGGGTTATTCTGGCAATAGATTTGGAGATATGTTTCTAATTCTTGGTTGAGGTGTTCGGTCTGGCCATCCGTCTGGGGGTGGTATGCAGTGGATGGTGCGATGTCGTATTCTAGAAGTCTAGCTAGCTCCTTCGAGAATCTGGATAGGAATTGCGGGCCTCTGTCTGATATGACTTTGTCGTGGAGCCCAAATCTTATGTAGACATGTTTCAAAAATAACTTTGCCACTCCTTCTGATGTGATCGTCTTGTTGCAAGGAGTAATAATTACCCCCTTCGTAAGCCCGTGGTCGACCACGACCATGATACTATCAAAGCCCCCAGAGACAGGGAGGTCAGTGATCAAATCAACAGAAAGTTGGGCGAAAGGTCACATCGCGGAGGAGGAAATCGGGGTAAGAGGCGGTCTGACTGGATGAGTATCCGCCTTCATCTGCTGGCAGAGGGCGCAGCCATCAACATATTTCCTAATATAGGAACCCATACCAGGCCACCAGGCTTCTTGTTTGACAAGTTCTTTGGTCTTGAAACGGCCTGGGTGACCCACTGTAGGATGATCATGGTATCTAGCGAGGATCGCAGGGCGGTGTGCCGGGGAGATATAGGCACGATCCTTGTAATATAGGATATCCTTATCGATTCTCCAGTCAGACAACGCCGACTTCATCGGGGGGAGACATACACCGTCAAGGGCGTCAGTGCAGAGAGCGTGACGGTGGTGGAAATGCCGGATTCTGTGTTGAAGCCAATGTCATACTCCGGAAATAAACCACCAGAGATGACAATAGACGCCTGTGATGAAAAATCAAGAAAGTCTGTCCAATCTGATGTGAGTGCTACTCCAGTTTGTCTTCTCTATCTGTCCACGAGTTTCATTACATCTCTGCGTATTAGCCTGCACATTCTATAGGACGGGCTACTTCCGATGCGATACTCGAGGGGAAGGGTAAAGGAATCGAAAAGCAAGCATCCTACAATTCTTGCTTCTTACCAAAGTTACGCCTGGACAAAGCATGGAAACGTCTGCGCTGTTGGACGACTACTACACTCAGGGACATGAAGAGTCAAGCCGCACGTTTATCATTAGCTACCCAACCGATAAGGTGAGTGAACTAACACGCTGCGGCACCGTGGAATAAATTTTATGCTCTCAGTCTGGCCAGTTGCTCGAATCAACATGACATCTGGAGATACCCACAAGGGAACAACGATAGAGGACAACCAATTTGACCGATATAACTACATAATCTGATCATGACAACGAACGCCGCCCACCCGTTGACAATTCTACATCTTTGGAGGAATGGACTCTTACTCTCATGTTAATCACAAACAAATGTATGACAATGGACTTGGTAGCGATACAAGACTGTATTTCTATATTCGTGGACGTGCTAGACTAGCCTAGCAACGTATGTTACCATCTCAGTATGAATAGGGATGGCAGTAACGGCTACAGTAACGGCCCACTCTGCAACGTGTGACAAAGCTATGATGGTTCACTAGGTAGTTTTCCTTTGAACAATTCTGAATTCCGTATCTGTTTCGGCAGGAGTTTTATATTTTCAATACGCGGGGCATATCCCGCGGAAACAATTCCCGTCAACGCCAATTATGTGCGCACTCCATTTCGGCTCAGACTTTCTCGAACAATCTGACTGATGGTCGCAGTGCTGAGCCTTCGTTGAGGTTCACTGCCTCCCCCGCACTTAATCCCGCAGGGTCAAATCAGACCATAACACTCAACAACTTCCACTTTCATTGGCAAATATAGTTTACTCTTGAGTCACTTATGACTACTGTGACAATACTACATCCAGAGGCGAGCGGATTTCTTCAAGTTACTAGTAAATTAACTGCCTCCCTCGGAGTCCTTATATGTCGGAGGTGTTGCGAGCTAGTATCACCGGATGACAATGCCTTCTGCCCGATGTGGACTAATATGCATCAATAATCAATAACGCTATACCGATGTCCAGGAGCATGTCAACTTCGATGTACACTAATCAAGCACAGATGAAACTCGGTGCTTATGAATGACGCTTAGCCTTTAAAAAGGGTTTCATTGTTGGCCGCAGCCCTTCAAACCCCACATCCCAGTACTCCATGATGCAGCCACTTGTCCTGTATGACACCCTCTGCACGCTACCAGGCAACAACTTCTCACCCAACCCCGCAAAGCCGAGGTCAGTAATTCATGTTTTGTATGCCATACTTTGATATCTGACCAAAGTCTGTTTCCCAGGTTCGTTATGAGCTACAAGGGTCTTCCATTCGTGACACTCTGGGTCGAGTACTCAGAGATCTCCATTGCTATGAAGGCCATCGGTGCAAAGCCAAACAAACGCTCAGATGGCTCGGATGTCTATACTGTCCCTGTCCTCAGCGATCCCAATACCGGTGTCCTCATCAGCGACTCCCTTGAAATAGCCTCCTACCTTGAAAAGACATATCCAGAAAAGCCCATATTCCCCAACAACTCTGAACCCCTGATACGCGCGTTCGACTCTGCCCATTTCAGCCTCATTCGACCTGCTTTGAAGTCTCTCTTCACACGCACTGCAGAAGTATTGAGTCCCCCCAATGCCAAGTTTTTCATCAAAGTTCGTTCGATAGACGTCCCGCTACCTTGGGATGCGAAGTACGATGAAGACTGGAACCTACTAGAGAAGGGGTACAATACTGTTTACGAATGGCACCAGAAGACTGACGGGAATTGGTTTATGGGTGACACCTTTTCGTATGCAGACATTGTTGTTGCTTGTGAATTGCTATGGTACAAACGAGTTCTGAAGGAGGACGAGTGGGTCAGGATCAGTTCTTGGAATGGGGGAAAATGGGCTCAACACCTTGCAGATGTTGAGAAGGAGTGTAAATTAGCCTAGAAGACTGCGTGTATGATAGCATCTGTTTCAGAAACATTTGGAAACAATGATAAATTCTTTCAACAGGTCACAAAGTGCGCACCACACAACAATGCCTGCACTAGTAGGTTAACGTTGTATGGGCCCAAGCCCCCTCTGGGCTGAGCCTAAATTCGTGGTGAATTGGCACCGAAGTTGCGGCAAGGCCAGTACTCAAGTACTCACAACTTGAAAGAAATACAGTAACTGGGCCCAGGGCTTACGTATATGTACTACTTTCACCATACATCGTGTTTCTTGTACTTTGCGTTTCTTTGTACGCAAAATGATATCAAATACCGAACTCATAGGTCTTTGATTCCGTCAATAGTTCGAACCTTATGGCCTCCTGTTGTAAATTTTGCCGCCTTACTCGCTCGCGTTTCTCTGCGGTAGCCTGCACAGGCTCTGCCTTGCAAAGTGTAGTGTAGGGGTGGCATAATCCTGATCGAATGTAAACTAGCAGGAGTGATGACTAGCACGGAATAGATTTTTGTTCAAAGCTTCCGGAATTGAAAACAAAGGGTAGATGAAGGCCGGTAGGAACAACGGCGGATGACTTGACTACTGGGAGCACGCAGTGGGAAAATCAGGGTGGTTGATGACGGTCACAGTTAAACAAGCAGCGGGAAGCCGGGATTGCTTAGGGCCTTACCGCAAGAAGGGAAGAGCACGTCGCCCACCGGCAGAAAGGAGGGTAGAACGTCAAGACAATGCTGGGGGTACGGAGTAGAGAGCAGGTGGCGAATGTTTATTACCTTCAGAGAGGATGATGCCGAGGTAGGCATACAGGTTGGAAAAAGGATGGGGCAGCGACAGGGAATGCTGTAGGGGAATATATATAAACCTAAGGGAAGGCTTCGAATGACGTTGAGCACGTGCAAGGATGCGAAGAAGTTATTGATATCGGCCCGCCTCGGTAGTAGATACCAACGATTGCATGTGTCACGGGTCGCTCAGGGTTGCGCTCATTCCTCGCACCTAGAACTGAAATTGTACCTCAACATACAGTGCACAGGGGCATCTAGCTAGTATATCTAGGGCTACTCACTTTCCATTTTATCCGACATATTCTTCATCACGGTGTAGTTTCTTGCGTCAAGTAACTATATTTCCATACTAGTATGTCAACTGTCTGCAAGAGCTACGATACTGAGATCCGATTCTTAGCGCAGTAGATCAGTGTAGAATGTACATACCCCTTCTATTTACCGAATGGTCACAACAGTGTACCAGGGTGGTGTAGCGCCATAGAGTACCAGGGTCCTGGGTCAGTAGCTGGAGCACTGGCTCGTAGGAGTTATAGTCAGTCTTCGATAGAAAGAGTTGCCGTCTGCCGCCTCAGAGATCTGACCTTCGATTTCCCTTGTAGTGCGTACACAGTTCACCAGGCAAGACCCTCAGGATAGCAGTATCAAAGATACGCAGAATTCTCCAAGATTCCAAGCCGCGGAAGCAGGGATAGTAGACTTTCTTTTGCAGAACAATTGAAATCTGACGTTTCTTCGGGATGGACAAGCGCAGCACTACGCCCGGGATCGTACGTTCGGTATAAGCATTTCAACGAGAAGCATCGCGGCGGAGATCCAGTATATCATCATGTGCTATCATGATCCACGCAAAACGCATGTTAGATAATCGAAGAAGTCATATCCAGCTTGATCGTATCTGTAAGCACGCCAATATCGTCTGCTCTTATTAGATGCAGCGAATCAGAGACTAGCGTCGTCTTGACGCGGCGGATGACAATGAGCTGAATCACAATGTTCCCAGGCTTACCATGTCTAAAGCGTTCAATGCCTGCGTCATACCAAATGACAGAATCCGAAATGCCTACTTATCTTTTCCCACGTACAAAACCTGGTATTGACAATTGTTCGAAATGCTCAGTTGGATGATCTAATTTCCGCAGTTCGAAGCACGGTGCACCTCACTGTTGGTGTGAGATAGGAATATTTTAGGATAGGCAGGTCCATTCCAAATACATGCTAGGTGGGGCAGTGTTGCAGGGAATAGCGCTCATAAAATATTTTTGGCCAGGCTCGCAGATAGCAATATAATTATCTGAGCCACTTGTTATTACTAGTTCAGAGGGGGGGAACACGAGCTTACCACTAAATGCAACAACCAATAAAATAGAAAGATAGAAAATTGACGTGCAATTCACTGCGAACGCCGCAAGTCAGACATTGCTTTGCCAACTTCAGGGATCTTCGTCACATCATATCAAATCCTGTGAATCAAATACACCTACATGATTTACGATGATGTGTTCCATGGTTGGCGTAGATGTCCTGTTATCAAGGGTTGCGCGATTGTACAATATCATGGTGAGTAATCGACTTACATCTTCCATTTCCGAGTAGAAATGGCATCGTATCAAGACGAAATTCCATTTTTTGCGATGTGCGCTTAATCGGCAAAATCACATCATGCCGCATCCCGTAATGGCCCCAATTCAATGATGAACTGGCAGATTTTGCCCTCAATATCAACCAGGAAGTCGAGAACGTCAAATAACATTGACGCAAGAATGTTGTTCAAGTACGCACTCTGTGGCCAAGATCCGTGTACCTGGTAAATGTTTGATAGAAAGTTTTGCCTCGCGCACCATCGACAATGAGTCTTTCTGCTCAGTAGGTAGAATCGTTCTTCAGTCCACCTTATTCAAGGGTATTTAAAGTGTTGAAATCATTGAGTACGTGTCGGCCAAAAGAGTGGTGGCTGGGCTCGAACGATATTTTGTCAACAGCATTGAACGATTACTTAGCTGAGAATTTGAACACACTGCCAGGTGAATGGATATCGGCATGCATCATAACTATCTGGCAAGAAACAGCCGGAGGTCAAATGTAGCAAAGCAGAGCTGGACAAAAAGTACCATGTTAAGGATCGTAGACCAATGGATGATTGATGATCACTGTTGCAAGAATCATTCATGATGAATTTGGGACCACGTGGGCTAGGAACGTGCCTGCCAGGTGGTCCAATTCTTGAGGAACCCGTCACGGTCACAATTGGTCACAACGTAGGTTTAATACACCATTATGTAATTCGGGTTATGGAGTTTTTGCCAGTCAGACACCGGTGCTGCCAACGCCCATCTATCCCGCCTCAACCATTTACCGGTCCTCGCAATTGTCTCCTAAGCCGCGGCTCTCGAATTCGAAAGACTTCGATAATCTCTAACACTACGAAATGCGCGGTAGCAACTACATCCAATTCGATTCGCCCAATTACCAAGGACAAAACTTTATTTTGGGACACGCTAAGCTGGTGGTACTAGGCAGCGTACGCTATGATCAGTACTACTTGCGTTCGTGTATGGCGCCGGTACACCATAGTATACATGAGAATAAGGTATCCAAATCATAACACAAAGAAGCCAAAGAAGAGTAAGCGACAGTACCCAAAGAAGAAACAACCATGTCCAACGTATAGCCCTAGGTATTGGTGGAAGAACGTACGGTATTTCAGAAGAACAGTTTTGACAAAAATGAAGTAGGGAGGATGGATCCTTTTATTGCCGTGGCACGTGAATACCATTGCGAGACGAATGTTTGTCGCTCGTCTGGCAAGCACGTCCAGGAAGCGCAGCGATGAGACGCGAGCCGCCGTTGGGAACTCCTAGCAGATTACGGTCACCATTTACAAGGACAGATCCCTTCTCAGCAACTCCGTTCTTTTCGAATTGGGCACGCTTCACATTGGTCGGACCCAGAGTCTGTGAGGGGAGACGCTTGAAAGCAGGTCGAAACATTTCACCCTCCGAACTTCCTGTGCAGTCAGAGGCGACAGATGACTCTCTTGACCCATCTCTTGACCCGCTTTGAGTGCTTGAACTTCCCATGCTGCTCACACGAGGTACGGGCAACGAAATGGACACCCCGTTCATAGGCGGTGCAGCTCCTTTCATGGGAGCCAGATGAGGTGACATGAATGCCTGCGAAAGCGACGATGCCGATGAAGAGCTCGAGGGACGGCTGGCGTTCAAATTAAAATCGGTATTCGACTGCAAATGTATGGTATCTGTGCGACGATTAGTGCCACGTGCACCGGAAGAGATGGATGCAGGTGGGCTTGCCCGCGTACCTCGCCGTTTGGGGAGGTTGAGGTTGAGCGATGCACTGCGAGCATTGACAGCAGCTTCATAGCTCCGAAGATCTTCAGGGTTGCCATGGAGCGTCATGCGCACTCCCTCTCCGTTACCATTTGTCATACCAGGAAGGACTCGTTCTACAGTGGGCGTTTTGGAACTTGGAAGAGAGGACACGCGAACTCTTCTGCGTGAAGAGGGAGATTGTGGCATGGCGCCTGGCGCTTCTGAGCTGGCGGGGTGAGGTCCACTCATAGGCGTGCGCATGAATGCCCTCCACAACGTATCGCTGTCACGACCTAAGCCAGGTGTGGGCAATGCAGAGAGCGACATGCCACGATCTCTAAGCTGCTGCTGTGATAGAGCCTTTGGCGGCATCGGAGTTGCATTCGGCGAATGGGGCCGCATATTCATTGCAGCGTTTGAGAAAAAAGGTACACCATCTGTTGAGAGCCCAGCAAGGACATTTGGGTCGTCAATAGACATGAGTCCAAATGCGGAGGAGAACCCGCCTTCACCGACTCGAGAATGCTGATCAGACTGCTGGTCGTGGGATTCAGGGACAGAGGTAGAGGACATCGAGTCTCTTCGTCGTTGAGGTTCGAGTAGCATTCGCTGCTGAAAGTCCTCTGAAGTGTCCTGATACATATCCCCTGCCGAGAGGGGGAGATGGACATTGGACGAAGTAGCGCTGGAAGGGACAGATTGCGAAGCGCTACTACCGTCGCTGTAGCCGACGGAGTCTCGACGAGGCCGGTAGGCTAATCCAATGAATGGCCCAGTGAACATTTCTGAGCTGAAATTATCTGAATCGTCCGCACCATATAAATTTTGTGAGAAAGCTTCGTTCAAAGACGTAAACTGGGGCTGACTAGTTTGCACAGTAGTCAACCCCGAATGTGTGCTCTCGCCCCATCCAAGCCAATGGTTAGAAGGTTGATTATGGTCCGTGTAAAGCTCGGGCAAAAGTGCCGATGAACCTTGAGGATTTGAAAGCATGGGAGCTCCGGTATGATGCAAGAACTCAGCTTGTACCCGGTTTCTTCCAGCAATGTCAGAGTCGGAAGAGAGCGACATGGGAAGATGTACAGCGTTTGCTGACGAAGCATACACATGATTGAAGGAAAATGGGGTTGGGTAAAGCGAATCTCCCGAAGAAGTGTCCATACTGGGTACGCTCACGGGGGGAGGACCAAGGATAAAGTCGTCCATTGATGGACGTCCATTCCCGAGAGTAGAGGAAGCGGAAGCAGGGCGAGGAACATGATGACCAGGGCCACTTGGAGCTGTTTGACGGTGGAACTTGACGTATGTACACCGACTCTTGCGTTGAACACATTTCGCTAGGTAGGATAAATGTGAGAATGGAACCGTGGGTTCTGGGGCGCGAACGTACAACAAGGGTTGCAACCGTCGCACGGTAAACTAGATTGGACACATTGGTCACATGCTTGCTTCGAAGTCGTCGCTCGAGAGGTTGAAGCAGAGCCTTTGCGACGACCATTAGTGGCGCTCTGTGGCGGTTTTTCGTTTGCATGGCACTTGTTGACGTGTCGCGATAAAAGATCGCTGAAGCAGATTGAGTTAACCGAGATCGAAAAAGCTATTTGGAATTTACCTCCGTGCAAATTGGTCTCCACAATACTGACACTTGTAGGGGCGATCACCTGTGTCTGTTGAAGAGCGGGGTGAGTGAATTGATTACGGAGGAAGATTGAAAGGACAGGGGGTTACTAAGTCGTGGCAAAGTGGAGCGAAATTGGTGCTAGAATGGAAAAAATGTACATACGTGATCGCATGTGACGAGCGACATGCTGTGGACGAGTGAAAGTTGCCTGGCAGACAGGACATTGATGGTCACCACCCATTGCTATAAAACTAGTGAGCAGTAGTGTAGAATGAGTAGTAGAAGAAGGGTCAGAGTCCAAGTTGCAGCTAGACAAGTGGATGCTATCCGATGACACAATCCTTGTACTTACACATATTTATCCTTACTAAAATACCTGGATCTATAACTTCGGCGTCGGCCGTCTATGATGTCATACATACCTTATCGGCTGACACTGCTTTAATATCAAACCTTGTTTACATACTTGCCATATCCCCTAACTGTCATTCACATTCTGTTAAAAAGGTCTTCAATCCTACAACTCTACCATTCTTCCATATCCTCTGAATCCTTCATCCTCTTTCAACATAACAAAATACAAATACAAAAATCCTTAACAAATTCCCGTTCCCGTCGTCAAGACAATGCTGGCAATTTAGCGTGTGACGCCATTTGATGTCACCTATTTGCGGGAGATCGTGGCGGAGATCAACCCGCTACAAACACGCACACTGACGTCAGTTCATCAGAACACTCCTACGAAACGTGTCTTTCACCTTGGTGCGGAGACGGGCACGAACACTTCAGCATTCGCCCTATCACCGTAAATTTAATCAGTAATCTCCCAAAGCAATCGTCATAGGGCTGTAAACACGAATAGTAGATCGCCGCCGGGTCTCTGGTAATAGGCTCCGGAGAAGGTAGGCGTCATGAAAAGGCATTGCATTAAGCATGATCACCACCCTCGTTGTCCTGACCCTGTTCTACAAAGCACCCGGATCAGGAACGATGCGAATAACCTCACTCATGACGATGGATAGCAATCTCACGCCCAACACTGGATTGCTTCCTCGTTATTATGTGCCGGCATTCTGAAGAAGCCAGGGGGGCTGATGCCAAGTTAGTCGCCCCTCCCCTTAATTAGAAATACCCGCGTCATGAGCTATCTTCGAATCCGAGACAGCAACAAGATTAAATGATTGGATCGATCGCTGGCCTCAGGCAACACAGGTAAACCTGGTATTTCCCAAGAAAAAAGAGAAAAAAAGGCAACAGTCTGAAGGAAAAAAAAGAATGATACTCAACGGTGTACTGTTATCAATCCCGATATACTTCATATCAACTGGGATATAGTGCTTATTTGGAAGGTTGTACGTGACGGACTCAACGCCCGCGTTTTCCGCGATGACGCGTTGTCCCATCTTAAACAACGTTGCCTGCCATTAAATAGAATCATCAGCAACGTGCACAACACGGGGATAGAAGCCTATGACGCACTTGCACACTAGCGCTGGCATCCAGGGCAAAAATATCGAGTGTTGCATTTCTCGCCCGCGTTGCAACATTGACTGCGTCCCAAACGCCACCGAGTGCAAAGCCCTCTGGGACAGTGAAATCCAGTTTCTTGCTATCAGTGGGGGAGCTGAGCGATAAGGGCGCGAAGGTATAACTCAGGTCTACGGAGGTTGACAAAATACGATCGTTCACTTCTGGAAGCGTGGTGTACTCGTCGTGGATGTATCCGTGAAATGCAGAACCGCCCGACTTGAGCACTGGGATGCACGGAGATGAGTGAATGTAGGCCCGGAGTGCAAGGATAAGCTCACCCAAGAGATCGGTAATCCCCGAAGTAACTTTGGCTGAGAGCTTGTCCTTGCCAGCAGAGGCATCAATCTGGGGGAAAGAAAAGAGCGTTTGATAAGCACTATATATACGTTTGAGAAACAGAAGGGTGATAGAAGCGGAAGATATAAAGCAGAGGCGAGTGTCTCGACCGAGGATTGCCGCAGTTCGGCGGCTGATGGCAAGGGAACGCTCCACCTCAGCGACCACATACTTCCACTCCACCACAAAATCGGAGTCTGAGAAGCATATATGGCGTTAAATTAAAATTCGTACCTCAACCTCGACTATCTGTTTGTCGTTTCCGTCCCTAACGAACGAATGCGGGTGTGGATGGTCATTTGCACTCAAGGCAATGCGAGACCAGCGCAACTTCTCCAAGGTAACAAATGCACGGTGTATGTGCGCATACTTGGAAACGAAATGAGTTCCCAGATGCAACGCGAACCGTTCCGGGCTGAGAATGTGGGGTGAAATCTTGGCAAGATCTAATAGCCGGAGTATCCCAGTCGGTTAGCTGTTATCTCCTCTATCACTATGCTGGCATGCACGTACAATATGTGATGTTCTTTACTATGATACGTCGTGTGGTGAGCTTCAGCTGGATCATCGTACAATATCACTACATACTAGAGTCGGTTGCGACAATGACGGAGTTGTCTGCAACCGTATAGCTGCATATCCAACTATTAGAGACGATGGGATTCACGATATGCTGTGCCAATCACTGACCTGGGCTCGATATCACCTTCTAGGAGTACTCTCACATTGTATTCCACGACTTGATGAAACTCGCCATCCCGAACAACACGAAAAACACGAATAAGGTCCTTGCCGTACCGAGCGCTGGTTAGAACTGATTCAGACATAGTCGCCAACGGTGCTACGTTCGTAGTTTCAGCTGGTCTTTCAACTCAACTCTTCCGTTTATAGATTGGTATTAGGGAGACTGTTATAGCGGAACATCACACGCTATAATCAGACAGATAAGCGAGTAGTCTTAGTCAGCGCTCTCTTGCTGTCCACGAGATCTCAGTTGCGCCCACTGCAAAGCTGCATGCCGCTTTAATATTTCCACATTTTAACTCTTCAGTCTGTCCTCTAAAGCAGCAGTTTTTCTACCGTAGATGGTTTTGCTCGATCTTCCATACCGACGGTGATACTGCGCCATCGACGTTCGACGTTCACGGAGCAAAACCGCGGGTCCCGTTCTCGTGCGAACTGCTTATCTTGAGCTGAACAACCCTGCAGTGCTATTCCTTACACCCGACTACCGTCGAAATGGAATCACCTCGGTTTCTTCCCAAGGAACTTCCCGTATTAATACGACGATCAGATAAGGCAGATATCATCTAAGACTCAGAGAATACCAATGGATCCCAGTCCGCACAAGGTTGTCCCAGACACGATTGTCAAAGTACACTCGGCGTATGTTCATAAAACGAGCACGGAGGTGCTCAACCCAAGCATGCTTCGGACTTTGAAAAACATCCCTATTCGTGAGGTGCGACAAGTTCCAACAGATACATAATCATGGAACACACCAACAGCGAGATACTGACCAGCTCTTGGAGTCATCTTACCCTTATCGCACAGCTTTACATTACTTGGACCCTTCACGGTTATATCGGCCATCTTCACCGTTTGTGGAGGTCTACTCCAGGTACTCTTGATGTCGTTGCATGTACGGGACCACTCTTCGCCGACTACGGTGCAGGTCCCTTCGCCTCTTATGACGCGACGACAGAATGGCTCAACCACAAGTTGTATGTGTCTCAGCAGATGAAACGTGCGCCCCTCGATACTCCTTGTTCCGACAACTCGTGACCATGGTCTTCACGCCGCAATGCACCAGGTCCTGTGTCCTAATAATATATATATATATATAATTGGCGCGCGATGGTGTGATGTATTCGCTGGACTAGGAATGGTCGGGATTATATCCGTCATAGTCCGAGTATGTCAGCATGCGCCCTAATGAGCAATTCAAGTCGCGCTTGTGGGACTTTTTGATACCTAGGATCTCGCGTTACGGTGAGTGGTTTTAGCTAGATAGCTGAATGTGATAAAACGACCCCATATTTCAGTCCTTACACGAGGCCACACAGAGGAGTACCGGAGCAACATTATATGGGCATTCAAGGTAGTTTTGGTGTAGTATTTTGTGTTTAACAGTGTGTAGGCACCACATCAATGGAAAGTACTGAACCTCGAATCAATTGCGGGGTATTTTTCTTCCAGCTTTAGCAGAGATACGAATTCATTCGCACCGGGTCCAGGTCGGGTATCTGTTCCATGCTCTTATTCGCAATAGAATCCTAGCTGAGATCAATGAAGCAAACTGGTAGGCGACAAATGAGTTCCATTTCCCCGACGAGACAGGTGAGTGTCCTGGACCAACTTGTCCAATAGACCGCACCTAAGGAATTGCGCGAGATAAGATTGGCGGCTATTACACCGGGCTCAGAATCTCGATTTCCTTTGATGAAATTTGACTCATTGGAAGATTACGCCAGGACCACACGACCGCATGTGCATGTGCATTGAAGCAGACGCTGGCTTGTATCAGTTGGTAATACATTCAGAGAGTTTGATCAATCTAGAACCTTCAAAATGAGCGAATATGAAAGTCGGATATCAAAACCCACGTGCTGAATTGTTGCCTCAGGTTTTTCATATTCGAAGTGTTTGGAAGGAGATGCAGTCTATACCACCGTTCAGGGAGTAACGTGGCGCCGCTGGAGTCGGATCGGAGTATGATGTCGCAGCACGATGCATGATGCACGATATTCATATCCACTTAGCACCTATGTAGGCAAGACCTGGGCTAGAGGCCACTGTGTAGCTGTTATTACCGCATCAAGAATGAATGCGATAATTTGCAAAGGATGTCCCTCGATGTCATAGCGAAGGCGCGCGTGGCGGAGGGCCTCCCAGACAAGACTCGCAACTGGACCAACTCATGTTTTCGAAATGCATCGTAGAAGCCGAATTCCGAAAATGCATACTTAAGCATGGGTCATCTGCAGTACTCAGTCACTGAACTAGTGATGGCACCTAGCGGTAGAAAATACTTACGGATATCAGACAGGCATCACCGGTTACCTGCCAGTACTACACAGGCTTTGATATCAATATCATTTACTCATTTACTTCACCGGTGTATAACTTGAATTGGTCACCAGAACCCCCCATATTAGTCAGCCAGCAACGGTAAAGAGCGATAGGTCGGATAACGAGAGATGCCTAGAAGTTCGGCAGTTGCCGAGGCTCGGCGCTCCAGGCCTCTCAGGCCTTGCACCTTAGATCAACCTTAGATAGTGTCATCCTTAGCTCATTTCATGGATAGTAACATTCGAACCCTTACGACCATTTTGGCAAATATGGGTCATCGTTGGGAGCCGTTGTATGATTCCCAACAAGTTCCTTCCCTCTTGCGCAAGTTTGTTAAGTTCTCGTGCGTATTTTCCTTTACCAGAAGACATAGCACGTACATGTGCCCCAAAAGTTGGCTTACTGACTGCTGTGGTCAATGAGATCTCCGAAACGCGCTGGCTTGACGGTCCTCTTTTGTTTTGATCAATCTGCCTACCGACTGACAAAGATGTGCAGACTCCATAACACACCTGCAGATAGATGACCGTCACTATTGCTCCCCAACAGGCCGTCAGGAACAATGAAGACCTACCCGCCACCCTCACTCTCTCACCTCCCACACCTCCCACCCCCCATCACTCGTATACACGGAATCACCACCACTCCAACTGGATTCAGCCAGTGAACCAGAAGGACCCCCTCGTCAACTCCGGGCCCCTTTTCCTACATATGATCACTCCCTTCAGACAGATTCCTGTACTAGCCTCTCAAGGCTAAGTACGCCTTTAGCTCGCTCCTGATAGACACGACACACACGCATTAGTTACTTTACAGTCTCAAGTCGTCTTCCTACCCATGATTCGCGTATCTGAAGCGGCCGGCGGGAACGGCGGACTGGCTGGGTACGTCCTAGGCCAGGGCATTCGCGGATTCAGAGACGCACACAGGGCATTGGGGCCCTTGGGCCGGAATGTACTGTCCTCCATAGAGTAATATCTCAATAGGACATACATTAGAATTCAAAAAAGTGCCGACACGCACGCAACGTCCACCATGCAATCAAGCTACCCAACTGGAGTTTTCCAGAAAGATAGTGCACTTATGGGCTTGGTTCCTGGGTCACCATCGTTGTACCGCATTGCTTATCTTAATGTAAGAAGATTTGTATGTTTCAGACGAGTCTGACGACTCGGAACCCGAACCTTACGAGTCTTACGGAAGTCGGGTCTCAGCCACGTCGTCGCCCATCCTTCTTCTTGCTGTTCGAGCTGTGAGTTTTGAGCAGATTACATTTTGTATTACTTTTGCACTCGGTACTGTACTTGGACGTGTGGTTCGAACACAGTCAGTAGAAATATTGTAGGAGCCACCAAACCAGGAACTCCGAACCCGGGAAGCCAGTGAGTGACAGATGAAGGGGGCCAAGCGGTTCAAACACCAAGATTGACAGTATTTCCTAGCGTCTGCTGTGTGGAGAACGGTAGACTCGACAAAGGCGCCATCACATCATGGGATTTTGCAGAGCGTTTTCGCGACAAAGCAACGTTTAAGCGAGTCACTTACACAGTTCCCGCTACTGTCAGGGAGTGGATCTTGTAAACTATGCATGCTTGGTCTAGAGGGCTCAGTCTACATGAGATTTATTGGCACCTGAATGCAAAGTTACTCGCTCCAAACCTGACGTTTTACATAATTCCCGCAGATACATTTCACATGGAGTAAGAAACTACCTTTTTATACGCTCGTGCGACGTTATAGTACTATAGCCACAAAAGGAACGAGGTGGTGACTTGAATTGAGGACTTGAGAGGAGAAAAGCAGCACTTTGGAAACGGAGGCAGATGTTTTAGAGGTTGACTAAAACAGGTGACCTTGCGGCCCGCGATTAAACTTCTTCTATTTTCATTTGACTTTGTTATGACCTCGTGAGACTTCAATAGGCTCACTAGGAATCATTATGCAGGCGGCTGCATTGCATATATGCCGGGTATGTGTTAGGTTCCATGGAATTTTTGACAGAAGCCCGAATCAAGGCAGCCAGGGCAAGAACACCCCAAGCATGGCAAAAATGGCTTGCGGGAATTATAAATTTCAGCTTTTACGGTGGTCGGTTTTTACATGTGTGACCGCTTTACGGTTTTCCAACCTCGGTCAATCAAGGTAGCGATAGCATTTGTCTCATCGATAAAAGTACCGGATGGAGGCAATATAGAGGGGGCGGCGGCCTATTCCAGCATGAATTTGTAAAACGTCCGTCATGTTCACCGTTCGTTCATACCCAACCGAAAATGACCAGTCTAGTGTACGGCCGCTAGTTAAATCATATCGTGTCGATTGAGAGCTATTTCATAGGTAAGTTCACAGACAGCTGGTCGAATGACGTCGGTGTCGTGCCAGCAACTATTTTCTGTACCGCGGTGGTATACGACTGCGGTGAGCAAGCGTAGTAGAGATTAGATTTGCTTATCATATTTTCAGCACTCGCATTAATTGGTAAGAGGCAAGTGAGCCTAACTATCGGCAAAAATGTCATGGGAATCATCATGCTCACTCGGTCACATGCTATGCATCAGAGATCGAAAGTTGTTCGTCATTCTTCCTGACTATATGCGCAGTCGTTAGTGTAATATCAAGCAGAAATCGATGCATTTATTGATGGGATGAACACCGTACCTTGAATACTCCAAATTGCATTGGATGTCCTTGTGCTGTGGGCTTGCCATAAAACATTGTGAACTGCAATGAGCACATTTCAGGAGACTGTTACTTCTCTTCGCCCACCTTACATTGCGAGCTTTTAATTTCAATGTATCATTTGGAACATCTCGCAATCCACCAAATTTCCTTGATGCTTCATAGGCAGGCATTATTCATAGTCGATTACCCGACATCGGCCACGGTGTTCTGACTTATGTCCAAATATATGGAGTAGGGAATGAGATATCGCAGTGGCTGGGAATGAGAACATCACAGTACGTGAACACAAGTGAGACCTGGGCGAAGTTAAAGGATTCCCATCTATTGGAACATCTCTTCCGTGGCTAATGACGTGATCAATGACTTACATGCCTGAGACTCAATATATCCTCATACGGAGATCACGGAATTAGACGTCATCAGCCTGAAGCCAGAGAACTCGCAGAAGATCATATCTCGTACGTTCTGTACCACGTTCGGCAGAAGCTTCATTATTTCGAGGTGGTACTATGGAATCAATGGAACATTCCTGAGATACCGGGATGCCATACAGCGGAGTGGCCAAAGAAGGTGGTCCCGTGCGGACAAATGCACTAACCTCAATGGTCTACTCGTAAATGATCGTGAGCTACGGCCATAACGCAATACACCGCACGTACCTCACATCTCGGAGTTCAGAAAATATTTCAGGATTGCTCTGGAAAGCGGATAGAGCAAATTCCCAATCTTGGTCTACGCTTGTGGAGATTTCGAATACGATGGAAATTTACAGAACCGGACAACACGATCGATGGCTACCATCATGTCAAGAGTGAATATCACAATAACGCTTCCCACTGCAACCTTTTAAAAAGGATTCTCTATTACAATGGCAAAAGAACCGCAAAGCACACCGGCCGAGACATTTGACCAGGAATTGTAAGCAGCGTGATGTACTCAACAATTTTGCATGGCAGAGGATTAACGGCAGGGCAGGACGCACGAAATCGAATTCATTGCAAAAATGACAGGCGTGCTGCCTTGAATTATTTTCATTTTCCGGTTTGAACCAGCAGTTGTCAAATTGCAGATGAGCACAATTCAAGGAATCAGGATGATTTCAATGATTCCTGTGAATGGAAATCACAGTGCAGAATATTACTAGATAAGTGGAGGTGCATAATGAGTGCAGAATGTCGTGTAGAGCGTGACGCTGCCTACACACCTGTTCTTGTGTTCGACTCGAACGAGTCTGTTAAACACGCGTGTCGGATATATCCGGGTAAGGTAGTTCTGCCAAATTTCTCACCCTCTTTATTTCCTCAACGTTGGTCTCCGCGTCGTTACATTCCTTTCAGTAGTTTACCTCAACCTGCTCGGAGACACCTAAAATGCGGTCCGCAGTCTCCACATCTGCCTTTAGACAGGCTGCTCGTCCCCGCCGTCTGCCAACCCAGTATTCACGCTTTGCTAGCTCAAACGCGGAGACAGCGCAGAAGAAAACCCAGGACGCGCTCGGGTCCGCCCAAAAGACAGCGGAAAAGCTTTGGGAGAACTCAAAAAAGTTCCTTGGTCCCCTCGGCGAGCGCGCTGGAAGCATGCTCGGATGTATGTCTTCTCGTGAGCTACACTCTTTGCAGACACTGATGCAACTCTGTGTTCAGCGTACCGTCAACCTGTGATGTACAACTTGTCAGTAGCACGCGAATTATTGAAGCAGGTTTACGTGGCGGAGCGTTTACAACCTCCCACTGACTTGGCAGCGGTGAGAAGTGCATACTCGACATTATGGAGCCGTGCTAGCAGCCAGGCATATTGGCGAGGGATATTCAGTTCCGGGGAGTGGACCAAGGTTGCTATATACGCCTTGGAAGCATACGGTATCTTCAAGGTTTGTTTGACAATGGTTCATGATGTAACGATTTTTAACTGTCGACAGATTGGAGAGATTGTCGGACGGAGAAGCGTTGTCGGATACAACCTTCATTAGACACCACATTATCAACGAAAGCATGTAATTGTGCTTGACACTGACTCTATTGCATAGACACCTCATTCCTCATGGTGGTGTTATTCCTTGTCCTCTAATTTTCTGCGATAGATGATGGGTATGTTGCACCATATTGAGAAGTCACAGATGATGAAATATATATCCAAGTCACGCATGGCAAGAGAATATTAAATAAAGACGATCTAATCCTCCTTCTTTGCACCAATCTTCTTTTCTGCTTCCGTAACCGATGCTGCGTCCGTTTGAGGACCAGCAGCAGCTGAGAACACGATGGTTAATTGAGTGATATGACAAGTGCATAGGGAAATCTACATGCCTCCGAACATTGATGGAGTCTTGAACGGTCTCTTGAGATCGCCCTCTGCGGGCTTTCCAAGGATGTGAATGGCAACAGGTTTTGCGTCGTACAGATTTTTCAGACCCATGAGGGCTTGAATAAAAAGAGGCTGGGTGTACTTCATGTACAAATGGAAGAAAGCCATCATGGCGACACCAAAGTACGCAGCGCGAAGCTAAAAATTGCGGAATAAGTCCAAACTTTCACAAAATACGAAATTGGACGCACCAGTTTCGAAGTTTCGGACAGGTCATAATCGCGGACTGTCGTGGTCACAAGTCCTCCAGAGTCGGACGACTGATACATGTAAGCCTAAGGTATGCTGCTTGCAATATAGACGGAATGTTACCATGGGATTTGGAGCATCGACTGGTACAAGCACTCAGATATACAACAAGAAAAATTTAAGACAGAGGCTAACCATATTTCAAGACGGTCTGGTCATTTTTCTGCCTGACCTGTGTTGTCGCGCATATTCAGATGCCACGTATGTGCTCTAAAATCTCTGCTGACCTTATAGGAAACATAGAAGTATGCACCCATAATGATGACTTGACTTGCAACATAACCTATCCGCACGTAGTTGAGAACTTCCGGGTCATCGAATGGGATTCGACGAGCAACTGAGAACACGTCACACGAGTTACACAAAAATTAGTAGCGTCCGGAATGAAACGGTATGCACTAACCTTGCATCGCACCAAGGGAAATAACGATGTTCTGTATTCCGGCGTTCATCTTGATGTTGACCACGTAGTCCTTGAAAAAATGAAGCTTGAAGAGAGAGAATAAGGCTTGGAAAGCGGCGTGACAACATTCTGTGACGTGCCTGTGCGTGTGACAATGTACGGAAAAGGTGCTGCGTATGACGTCAACTGGATGATGCGTATAAACCAGAATTCAAAACACCGTTGAATATCTCTTTTTGGGTCCCGATGTTTAACGAGGACACAACTATATCTCGCGCGACCTCTGTTTCGCGTGCCAGCAAGCACGGCTCGACGGCATCGCGCAACCAATCTCTCATCAAGAAAAATGTTGCCCCGCAGGATCTCCGCCCATCTGATATTCTTATCGAGCGATTCGTCTCGTGGAAAGCTATTGTAAAGCAACTTATCAGTTACTTTGAAGGCGTCGCCGATATTGAGAACAACATCGCCAAGGAATACACAAAGCTTGGCGCAGTTATTCAAGTACCTTTCCGCTCAGGGAATCAATTTCTAGGAGAAGGTGGCCTGCAGGTATGGGGATCCTTGCTAGCTCCACTTTACTCCTTAGACAATGCATCAGGATGTATATTATGGCATTCGCGACAAAACACGCATCATCGCCGACCAACATGCAAACCTAGGTCGGACCATCGATAGCTCCATCGTGCAACATCTACAGAAACTGCACGCAGAAATCAAAGCGCACATAAAGGTGCGTACTCTGCGCAAACAGTGTGCGTATCACACCCTGAGTTCAGTCAGAATGTTCAAAACGACACTGGTAAATTAGCCACCAGTGTTGCCAAAGAACGCGAGCTATCCGGAAGAATGATCGGTGAGCTGGCAACGAGTGTCAGCATTTTCAAGAATACCCCGATGAGCGTAACTCATAAAAGTGATCCGTAAGCACTTCAATGCTTCCTGCGATGAGATGCATGTTTGACATGTCGCAGTTATCTTTCCAACATAGCAGTCATGAGACAATTGCAAAAACAGGTTCACGAAGAAAATGCTCTTCAGAAATCCATTATTATCATGCAACAGAACTCTGCCCACTTTGAGGAAGGAATTGTACGCGCCATTCAGTCGGCATGGCAAACTTATGATGAGTGGCGGTCTCGAATGACCGATTCAGTGCAAGATACATGGCATACAATGGGTCGAAACATGGTCTCACTTGCGCCCGACCGGGAGTGGATATCATTTTCAGCTAGGTCCGACCATCTTCTTGATCCCGAGACCCCTCTACGAAATCCAGAAACTATTCAGTACCCCTCCAAAGAAGACACTTCGGTCATAGCCGTGCATACCGGACATCTTGAACGCAAGAAGAGGTTTACAAGGACCTATCACGAGGCCTACTATGTCCTCACTCCCGCGGGATTCTTGCACGAGTTCACAACGTCTGACCCATCTCAGTCAGGTAGTCAAACACCAGCATTCTCATTATTCCTTCCCGCATGCACACTTGGCCCTCCGTCAACACCATTTTCAAAGTCTCACAAGTTCCATATCGAGGGCCGCAAAGACGGCATGGGTACCACTAAACAACACTCTTTGAAATTGCCCATCCCGGGTGGCCAGCATGCTTGGTCATTCCGTTCTCGTAGCCATGAGGATATGATGGAGTGGTGGAATGATATTAGAATGCTATGTGCTCGCTATCTCGTCGCTAGCGAGCAGATGGACCGCGGTGGCCCAGTTGAGGCGGCAGTCCGTTCCGCTGGATATATCAGTGACGAAGAGGAGGAAGAGGATGGATCTAGTGTTCAAGAGGACCGAGAAGATGAGGACGAAGATGATCTGTATGAAGATGCCGACGCTGCTGTTGATGACGAAGAGGAGGATCATAATGTTCCGCCTTCTTACTCCAACCCTGCCAGAAATTCTCTCAATGGCACCCATCAGAATGGTTATGCGGTAAGCACCTTGATTTTTGTTGAGGTGTTTGCTAACGACTTTTCTGCTCAGCCAGACAAACGAGCGTCGTCGATGAGCCATGATGATAGCATGACTTCATCACGCCCAAGCAAGCGTCAGCAGGAGAAGGCGCCCGAAGGACGGCCTCCACACAACCAACATACATCTGATGCTGTGGGTCAAGCTCCTAGTGAGCACGAAGAACGTGACTCTATGCTCAAGAGTGGTGAACCTGGTCCCGCGCCAGTAGATAGCAAATTTGCTGAAGACCTGAAGTGACCAAGCGGCGGCACGATAGCTATCCTCCACAACATAACTTAATCAGCAATCAACCATAACTTATCGGACCTGTCATTCCTTTACTTTATTGTTTTTCGTGTCTGCATTGTCGGATAATTCGCACACGAGATTTTTTGATATATTTAATACACCTACTGGTAAATGGATGAGAAACCCCACCGGAAGTCCCAATATTGATGTTACCATAATTTCCATAAGCTTCCATGGATTCAAAACAACTGCTCAGTGCCACCAGATACTTTCTTGGGCATTGGGTTGCCACATTACAGATCCGAGTCTACACATGCTCTCTGAAGGCACCATCATGATAACCCTCGAATGCGAAAGTCCCCACCGTCCAGGACGAGAAGCGGATAAAGTATCATAAAAATGCACAACTTCATCCAAGTCGGGATTATGACATGTCGCTTTCCGTACGTTTTATTGTGTTTTCCAACGATCTTACCTTGCGGACAATTTAAATCCCGGGGCCCGTCTGTCACATACCCGATCTCTGAACTTTGAAGTTTAGAGTGATCCCACGACACATTAACAGGAAAGACAAAAAAGGAGATGTCACTCGTCAAATTCCAGCATGCGCTAACAAAAGTTAATATGATGCTCAGGCTAGTCCGATAAGTATCCACATCATATGATGAGTGGCGGCCGCTATACACGCATGGTACCCCGTCCCCTCAACTGCGATTACTATACTCCTCAGCATCTGGATAGCAGTTGCAGATAAATCTCCCAGATTATCCAACATCATGGTCATATACTTGTGGTGTATGTGCTGAATATCTGGACGTGGCGGAGCTCGCGCTTATAAAGCGGTGAGTTTCTGAGTTTCCTGTTCCTTTTTTGGACTACTCTCACCATCGATACCAGCTTATTGTCAATTTATCGGCTGCATTCCGGTCCCCTTCAAGTGATTCTTATTGTTTTTGTGCTGATAGGCTCATATAACAGCTTCGATCGCCTAAGCTGTTTTATCTCGTCAGAGGCTTCAAATGTGCTACAGACGGCAGCGAAGACAATTAGACCGGAACCTCACTGCATGCTTCCAATAAACTTTGTACTTATACGCAAACTTTAGTTTCTCCTGGCCATGGACCATCGCGATTACGAATGTATAAAATGTCGTGATTATTCTTTCTTTTTTTCTTGGTTGATTCGCCCGTCTTCGACCTTCAGATCAATTGCGCCGTACTTTTGACTCTTTTCAAAACCCCCCGCTCATAAAAATGGATGCCTTCACTACTCTCGCTGCATTCTTCACGACCTCTCAGTTTGAGGAATCTTCACCTATTACATCGGTGCCTACGGATGAGGATTCCAGTAACAGCAGTGGAGGCTCATACTGCGTGGTAGCTTAAGCGCCTCCTGTGATCACAGTACCATGTAACATGTAGGTAACATATTATTATTAAGTTCCGGTATGTCCCACTAAGACTATCACGCTACTCATAGTCCTCATTCCACATTGACAGACTCTGCGAATGATGAAAGGTTATGAACAGCAACATTCTCATCGTCAATATCACCACAAGTACTCTCCCAGTAGCATTATGCCTCGAAATTTTGTTTCGCGGATGTCTATCATGATGACACATGACATTTGTACTCTGCATGCAACCACTACATAGCATCTCTTCGTTCATAGTTATTTTTCTTTTCGTCCTCTTTTCGTCGCATACCTTCATTTGTTCAAATTTCCAAGCAGCTTTTTTTCGAGGAGATAACACTCATTTTCATTGGAGTATATACATAGCGCGGAATATTCTGTTGTAACAGCGTCGAATCAATTGTTCTCTTGAACAACAAGCACCAGCTGCTCCTGTCAATCTTGGAATGGGGAGCGGAATCTACTGCCACCGACACAACCAACTCAGCTTCTCAAAAATATCGTGAATATTGTGTTCGAGCAGCATACCATTGGAAGGGCCATCTACATGTTTTGAATGATTTCTTCGGATACCCCTAAGTAATGCCGAATGGTGTTGTATGTTGCAACCACGGTATATGATACGCCCATACTCTAATTTGACGGTCAAAATTAATGCGAACCGCAGGATGAAGATACTGACAGCCCACTTCATGATGTGCGTTCCATTCAAGGTACAGAATCGTGAATTCTGATTGACACCAGCGGGCATGTGTACTCCATTTCAGAGACCTGAAAGAACGCATCCGCAACCATTTCGTCAGTTAACCTGTTCGAAGCCAACGTCAAAACCCACTTTTATACCAGTAGGATGCACACTGCGCCTAAATCCGCTTCGTTGTACCAGATTAGCATGTACAAGGCTGTCATAGGCGTGGTCAATATTCAGCGTGGATCAACCAGAAATTAGGCCTGATAGCTGGTGGGGTGAGATCCGGCTACGACCACCAAGGGAGAAATCACATCGATATCCAACCACGGTGGGTGTTAGCCTATGAGTTCCAACTTACATGGCTATAGGAGATACATGAACCAAGTCTTTACAGGATTGCCTTGCTCGTGGACACGCGCAAATAGCACATCGCCATCCACTTCGCGAGGGTTCCTCAACATCAAGTCTAGAACCCCGGACGATTCGCATCACGCACGCTTTGATCCACCCGTCCATTGTTAGCTGTTGTATTATCTGTCGAGCCTCCTCCGTATGATAAAGTCGCAGTGGATATTCAGCACTATGACATGGCCATATATATACGTCCTCATTGAAGCCTATGACAATGAGGTTCGCCGATTATCAGTCTCACCCAAGTCTCTCGCGTCATTCGCATTTCGAGGGATGTTAAAACAATATTAATGAAAGGAATTAAGAGCAAATTCAGATGGAGAGTCCATATTCACTTTTCGGCTCGGAAACGACCGAAAAAAGGTTCCCCGGTCTCATGCCACGGGAGACTCGGGATCTGAAGCTCTCCCAACCAACATGAAACTATCATGCCATTGGATCACTAGACGGTCATCGAACGCCGTTGCAATCGCGCAATGGAACCTGTACACTAGGGTACAGCAGCCAGCCTGAGGAACTAACCTTATCTTCAGTCCGTCTGAAACGCTTGTTATCTCTTTAGTTCCGAGTCCGGCCGAAAGGCATCGCTCAGCCTTCTAACACCTATCCGCCATGCGTTTGATTGTGGCGGTCAACCTTCGGAACTTGAGAAGTAGCAACACCGTTCAGTGCTTTACTTCCGTTTCTGTAAAAGGTTTAGGTCCGTCGTGCATGCTCTCATCAGTTTGTTTGAATGTGGCACCCCTGAAATTGCAATGACTAATATCTGTAGGAACTACTGGCACAGTATTGTCATGGTCCCAACCGGAGGCTGCCAGCCTAACTTCACCGCCGGTTTGGACTCGACGGCCAAAGTTAAACCGAACGCCATATGTAATAGATGATATTGTTGACGGCAGTTCGTAAGTAGTGCTCCATTCTCTGGAGATATAGATATAGGTATTAATATCGTAACGATGCCCACGCATCGGGTCCCCGACTCCAGGGGTCCCACTACAGCGGAACGGCTCACCAAATGGTTTATTCAATGACACACTCAAACTTCTTTTCTGGTTCAGGGCGACCAGAAACAAACCATAACGACATGTCAATTGTCAGTTTGCATGTCTTGCTGACTGGCACACTGACGGCTATACGCATGACGGTGGCACAAACGAGGCATTTAGAGTACAGCCCCGAACCATATACGAACGTTATGGATCGCCTTGTTTGGCTTAACCCTAATAACTCTACTCAACAAGATATGTCTTATGCACGGACCTCCAATTAAACATGCCGATGATCATCAAATCGTACTGAATGTCGAGCAGGACCAGATATATATGCGACAAACACAATATTCTCGCACATTTCGTTAGCAATGGGAATTTTTCGCGTTTGACAAAGTCCTCCACCAATGTGGGAGTTGGGGGGGACCAACTCGGGTGAATGCGGGACAAAATTGGTATGAGCACCGCCCAGTGGAGCTGCAAGCACATGCGCAGTACTTCGTATCTTTCATTCCGCCTTCAATAATTTATAAGAATACGCCGTGAAGCTAAAGAACCAGTTTTATTGGTCCAGAGAAGGACTTCCATCAAAATGACCAGCACAAAACCCACCGATGCCACCACTTTCTTTGGTATGCCTTAAGTTCACATTGATGTCAACGCCGTCACTGACTCAGCCAATCAGTTGATTTCATGATGGGAGGTACTGCAGCTGCTATATCGAAGACTGCGGCCGCTCCCATTGAACGCA
This sequence comes from Suillus decipiens, assembly GCA_016695475.1. Taxonomy (NCBI): domain Eukaryota; kingdom Fungi; phylum Basidiomycota; class Agaricomycetes; order Boletales; family Suillaceae; genus Suillus; species Suillus decipiens. Next base: position 62,390 of record MU173067.1, on the reverse strand, counting down.
TCAAACTCCTTATACAGAATCAGGGAGCTATGATTACTTCTGGAAGGCTCGACAGTCCCTACAAGGGCATTGTTGACTGCTTCAAGCGGACCGTGTTGGAAGAAGGGGCCATCAGCTGTGCGCCGTGGACTTCATAGTACAACCGTTCATTATGTTCATCCTCAAACAGTATGGAGGGGTAACGGGACGAATGTACTCAGATACTTCCCTACCCAGGCCCTGAATTTTGCATTCAAGGACAACTTCAAACAAATGTTTGGTTTCAAAAAATCAGAACAATTTGGTTTATGGGTTCTTGGTATGCAAACGTTCTTTTGTATTTTCGAATAAATGGCCGAAACGAGTTGTTAGGAAACGTCGCCAGTGGAGCAGCCGCTGGAGCATCTTCCTCTGTCTTCGTGTATTCACTTGATTAGTACGTCCACGATGTTGTAGAAAGCAAACAGGCATTCATACCATTATCATGCAGCGCCCGTACGCGATTATCTGCTGACGGCAAGAGTTCCGCTAAAGGAGGCCAACGCCAATTTTCCGGTTTGATTGACGTATACAGGCAGACCCTCCGTTCCGACGGGGTTATTGGCTTGTACAGAGGATTCGTGCCCAGCGTAGTTGGCATCTGCGTGTATCGAGGTCTCTAGTGCGTTCACAATTATTGCCCCGGCAAAAATATTTAATGCTGCTTGAACAGCTTTGGAGGGTATGACACAATTAGAGACACATTGCTAGTAGGAAATTTGCGCGGCAACTTTGTTGCGTCTTTTGCTGTGGGTTGGATGTGCACGACGGTGAGTCAATAGGTGTATGGCTACGATGACCTTGAACATAAGTCTCCAGGGAGCGGCATTGGCTGCATACCCACTCGACACCATCAGGAGACGGATGATGATGACATCTGGGGAAAAGGTAGACCATCTTGCTCATATGCTGAGCGCACCTCGACCTACTAATGGACGTAGGTACAATATAGGTCCTTCATTGAGGCTGGAAGACATATCATGGCCAAAGAGGGCGTGAGGTCGTTGTTCGGTAAGTCAAATGCGCCAAAAGGATACAGTTAAATGGTCTGACATGCTCGATGAAAGCTGGGGCGGGTGCAAATGTCCTTCGTGGTGTGGCTGGCGCAGGTGTGCTATCTTTGTACGACAAGTATGGCTATCCTAGTACATTCACTTGCTATCTCTAATTCTAAATACTTCTGCAGATTCCAAGAACTCGCTTGGGGAAAGGTATACCAAGCTGGATCTGGTTGACAGTGCATCGGAGGACGTGCGGTGCAGTAGGAATACAGTAGAACAATTATCGTCGGGCTTATCAGGTGCCCATATATTCGACCCTAGAGTAATTTATAACTCGATTGTTTCCTTTGCCTTGAACTTCCGACCCGCACGATCTGCAGATCGAAAGCAGAATTGATTACCATACAGATCGAAAGCGATATGCGGAGCATCCAGGACAGTTCCTGAATGTTGACCACTCAGCGCAGAACTAACAGCTTCAGCTGGCCTGAATTGCGCTTGGAGCAATGTAGAGTATAAGGGAACCGCCAGCGTGAAGATGGAATTCTGTTTGGGAATCACTGAATGTTTGCGTTACAACTATACTGAAAGGTGAGAAACGGGAGTACTTATTCACGTTTGAGTTGATCTTTGCGAGTGATTACTTTGAAAGCGTTCTCAGTTTCGTGGATCACGATACCAGACAGGCCGACTAAACAAGGATTCTTGCTCTGACGAACTGGGGACTGAATAGAACATGCGAGTGTATGAGAAAATAACAACTGGACAATACCTGTTAATAGAGAACCGTGAAAGTCGGCCTTTACCAGCTTCGGGTGCATTGATGATGCGTTAGGCATTGCTTCAGCGACTGGAACGGAAGACGGAGGCGAGAGCCCTAAGAGTTCAGACATGTATCCCATCCATAACTGGTGGAGTGGGAGGAATAGATCGAATCTGCAGATGGATAGTCAGCAGACAAGCACATAGCGCTCAAATTCTCATTGATCACCTTTCTGCCCCATTCTCAAGCTTCCAGAGGCCTTTCGCGTCTGCAGATCTCCGTCCCAGCGCACTAGATTTTCTCTTCTTCTTTTCCAATTCTCTTCTTACTTTCTTGGCGTCGTATTCCTTCTGCGTATTACTAGTGCGAGCAGGGTTTTCCAGGACAATGTGCCTATTCTTAACACGATTCGTGTATATTCCCTGTGGATCTCCTGATCGGGTGAGTGAGGCTTGAATATATGTGGGCGTGAAGGGTGCGTCTGTATTGAACTTTACTCGCTGATTCTGAGACTAAGCACATTAGGTCAATCTGACACAGCCTTAGATTGAGATATGAAAGCACCGTTCCGAGAGCCAGCGGCTTATATGGATCAACTTGGGTCAACATAGACATGATGATGGACTTGGACGAAAATTTATCGGGTATTTACTGCGTAGACAGTGATTAACTTGGAGTTACCGGGGAAAGCTGCAGACAGGACGACTTATGGGACATATATGCAGCCGGGCTACTCACCAGTTACGACTGCATCACTGCGGTGGCTGCGAGGACTATACTCACGTGACATTTTGTTATCATAAACTTTCGTAAGTAGTAACAAGGTAATATCGGTACCAAATTTATGACAAATATGCCCACGACAGAATCATCGATCCAAACCATCATATAGCAGCCATGGGACTTCTAAACGGGAACCAATATCCAACGGAGTAAAGCTTCAAGGTATTGTGAGTAATCGGCTCTCCTTGTTTAGGTACAACCAGGCATGGACCAGAGAAAAACTCACTTCGCAAATACCATGATGGCCAGGAAGGAACGAATTGGACACGGAAGTTCTCAGCGACTCGGATCGCTCTCGCCAATGTGCGTTACCGGTCGCTAAACAAGTGCGGCACATCCGACATACACAGCAAGTTGACCCCAGCCTCCTCCAATTCCGCCTCTATTTCCAACTCTACATCACGGGCGATTGTGACCATGCCACCGTTCCACACTTCAATGCGATCGTAGGTTGCGTGTGCTTCCTTGATCAAGATGACAGTGTTTCCTCTTCCCAGCGCTGCGCTACAGGTAGCACGCACACAGTAATCACTTTGCATGCCGACGATTATAAGTTCAGCGTCTCGTGGTATAAGTTCAGCGAGTTTTGTTCCAGAAAATGCATTGTTTTTCAACTTGTCGATAACGAACTCGTGCTCAAGTGTTGGAAAAACGAGCTGCCAACCTGGGGAGTTTGGTGCATCTGGATCACCTGACTCTCCGGAGTTGCGGATATGAATGATGCGAGGTGGCTGATTTGCAGAGCGAGCGCGGTGAAGAATGTTTTCAATGTTCCGATAAACGGTCTCAGAGGAGGGGACACCGCCTTTTGCAGGGCTACTGAGCATACAAACTTGCAGGTCTAGGAGTAAAAGGACACGGCAAGTGATGCATGGAGAGCTTTGATGACTCGGATGCTGGTTGTGGTGATTGTCAATGGGGTGACGGGTCATGACATGCAAAGAGAGCGAGAAATCCCAAGACAGATCCTTTATATAGATACCGACCGGGTGAAAGCCTTAAGCCTTGAGGCGACAGGGCTGGGATGAATTCGCATGAGTAATAGTTATCGTTGCATAATAATATTTACTTCTATTTATTATTGATCGCGTGACGTCACGCGACCGTATCTCACGCAAATTACTCGCACCTCAGAGTCCATGATGCTAGTTGAAAACTGTGAGACTGGTGCTTTCAGGAATATTTTCTAGCTGTATCACTAGTTTTTTTTATGCGGCTGGATCCCCAGCTATCATGAAAGAATGAGGGTCAGAAGCCTCTTTGATGGCGAATGCCTCGAGGAAGGAGGATGCTTAATTATGATAACATTGCTCCACTTGTCGGCCCTTGACTATCTTGGTAGGGTATCATTATAATATACACCGATTAGAAAGGGACCACAGTGAGTGCCGTAATCAAATGATCTCACAGGCTGACTAGCACCACACTCGGCCGTGCAGACCCCCGCGAACCTAACGGATGATGACTGAGTCACTGAAATATCGATGCTTTCGTTTTTCAATTCAGTGATCTATATTGTCTCTACAAAAAATTGCGTCACTGTCATCTTTCAAAGCCGGGACCCCAATCAGCAATTCTACAGAGCTAACGATACGGAACATGTAACCTTACCGCTATAGACTGATAGACGACATGGCCGCTCCGAGGTCTAAGTGGTAAATTGTCCCTCGATACCAGATGCATGCTTGCGGTACCAAATGATCTTAAATAATGAATTGTTTGAGGGACCGTTCAGGATCAAAAATTATTTCAGGCAAAACAAGAGCACGTTGAACAGGTCGAGGAGATTAAGCACAATAGGCGACAATGTGCGGGAAGGGAAATAACACTTTGTGGTCGTAGTGTCCAACATGCTGCAGAGATTGTTTACCGAACTGTCTACCAGATAAGCGATCTTCTCCCGGTAGCTGCACCCCTATTGTGAGAACAATCATCCTAGTATGAGAAGCAAACTCACATGCCATCTGACGTCCTTGGTGATTAGGATTCAATGTATGTGCGTGAATCGCAAACTCTCTTCAAATCAAATTATTGCCATTTCCGTTGCATGACAGCAAGATGGTATCGAGAGGCCTATCTGCTCGAGGATTAGATTTTTATCGAGAGTACATATCAGCCATAGAATCAAGTAGAGAAAACCTCTTCGAACTCCCCTGACTCCTTCATCTCCTTTACTACGTCTAATCCTCCCACAAATTCGCCTTTTACTATGAATTGTGGGAAGGTAGGCCAATCGTTTAGTCGCTTCAGACCTTTCCGGGAACCAAAATCGATTAATTGATATCCATCACAACCTGCGTAAACTCACCTTGCCGCACACTCTCGTCACTGAGAATGTCAAAGTGGGTGAACGTAACACCTTTCTCCCTTAACAACGCCACGGCAGACTTAGAATAACCACACCGAGGCGCATCTGGCTCCCCTTTCATGAACAGGACCACGGGGCTTTGATTCATGATATTGCGCATACGAACTTCTAGCTGTTCTTCCGTCTCGGAAGATAGAGGGGTAGAAGGTTGAGATATCGTTGACTGGGGAGTTGCGGAGTGCTTCAAATTGCTCCCCAAGTACTTAGCAATCGCTTCTGTGAGCCGGGTCGCATCTCCGCCTTCGATCCGGGTAAGTAAAGAATGACCCTTTGGCGTTCACTTAGTCACACATTCAGGGAAGAAGATATTTCTAGAATACTCACCTGAATGACCAAGCATGCTGGAACGGAGTTGATGTCAAAGGAGTCTGTTATATCCGCCTGCTCTTCTGCCTCTACCTGATGTTATATTGTCAGTCTCATTGGACTTGATAGGGTCCCGGGTACTTGCCCTGAGCGCGAGTAGTTTTGGATATGCTTTTGCTAGCCCTTCCACAACCTGGTTCATTTGTTTGCATGGCTCAGCCCAGGATGCCCAGAAGTAGATTAGTGATATACGTTTGAGATCCTTCGAGAGCAACTCTTGAAATTGTGGGGTGTTCGAGATGTCAACGAGATTCTCGGGTGTGGACATAGCGCTAACCAGTTAATGCGGTGAGTGATTCGGTGACCAACTGAGACTGGCGAATCGATGACTGCTCCGTAATGCGTGAAAAGTGAGGGTGAGGTTACTGAGGTAGCTATCGATTATCGAGGGCTGATTGGATTGTCCGAAATGGCGTTATCGGAACTAGCCGTGGCATTCAAGGGCGGCACACTCATCGGAGACAACGAAAAAGTCGCATGAACAGTGTATGTATACCGGGATATTATGTAGCTGAGTACAAGGACAAGAATATAAGGAATTGACTAGAAAGCTAACACAGTTGCACAACCGTAATTAAGAAAGCCGACTTCCGTCCTGATTGATCTATGGGACTACAGGTGATCGCTCAGTGAGCATCCAGCCAATCGCCAACACGTTCAATTAGTTCGGCCTTTTTGCCTGACACCGGCTGGCTCTTGCTTTTGAGAAAGTCCTGGGAGGGATGAGTGAGATGAAGCTTGGTCAGAGGCAGCCAAATGATACCTTGAGCTGATCCACACGGAGCTGCAGTAATGCTGAAATTAGGCATTGCATCGGATCATGATTCAAACTACCCACCTTGGCTAAGGCACCAACCTCGTGTTTACTGCGGATTTCCGCCTCGTCAACTGACACATCCTGCATAGTTTGATCAGCAGACAGTCTCATCACGCCAATAAGTACACGTACAGCCTTTCTTTTGGATCCTGTGGTCACAGGCACGACATTCGCGGACTCATCGGTCAAAAGAGCTCTCTTCCACTCCTTCATGAGATTCCCAGCGCGCTGGTGCAAAATTAGATCGGAGAACGCATACCTGTGAATATAATCCACGCACCTTGTGAATCATATCATATTTTGGACGTGTAAGATCCTCGAAGGCTTCCGGATCAAATTCTTCACGGAAGGCACTTGCTTGTAGCTGGGCATTGTGATATGCAAGGGCTGCAGGCACAGGTCAAGTTTATTATAGCCGAATGACTCGGAAGGAACTGACTGACCGGGGTTAGGATAAGAATCCGGTGGATATGTTCCATCCTTGACACAGAGCTTGTCAATCCAAACTCGTGCGGCGTCCTTTAGCTCATCCGGAGCTATATGCGGCAATTTAGCTGTAGGTTGGAATCTGACACATCTTGGCATACCTCGGAATGCTTCCACCAGCGGTGCAGCCCTAATATCGTCGGCAAATGGCAAAGGGATAAGATGAAACCCTGCAGGTTCGTTCCATCCCCCCTCTTCGCCACTTTCCGCCTAGTCGGGCAGAAGCACAATTGGCGCGCAATAGATAATCAAGTACGAAACTTACTTGCGGAAGCATCGCGCAGAAAACGGGAGCAGCGTTACGTCTTGTGAGTGCTAGAACGAGACCAATCTTCTTCTTCTCTATCATTTTCTTCAGTAGAGCGGCGAATGTGCGCTTGCTTCCTGAGTATTTCTGGATTACCTAGTCATTCCGGGACAAGCTAAACCAAGGCGCAAACGCACTAGTTCGTCAGGATAGATGAATACAGAGTGTTTGACATTGTCCTCGAAAGCTAGTTCTTTACGATCCTTGAAGCCAAGTAGCTTGATGCCTATTGGTTTTACGTGAGAAACAACTCCGGGGCTGATATTTACAACACACCTGGTTCAAGGTCCAGCGTGCGGAAAGACTTGATCTCATCTGCGGTATAAAAGGGCTACACGAGGTTAACACTAAGGAAAGAGAGCCAAGGACACATACTCTTTTCCCCAATGGAACAACTCGACAAGAAGAATCAGCTCCTTCGCCTTCGTCGTCGCTGACATCTTCAACAGGGACGGCACCAAGATCCATCCCATAGAGCATCTCGGTCCTGTCCACTTCCGCTTGTTGATCCTGTCATGAGGTTGATTATTGATTAGCACCGGCACACGATACCAGTCAACGCAGCACCTCGTCAACATACACCGTACGGCTGTTGGCTACTTCCATGCGATCGCCAAGGTCAACGAAGTACTTGTAGGTGCCTTTCCTCTGTTCTGTAACCAGCCCATAACTGCAGCAAGTATAATGAAAGTCCAGTGAGCTGATAGGAGAGTCACTAACCCCTTGATGCTAATTACAAATCCGTCTGCTAGTTGGAAAGGAATGCTGAAGATGGCGCGTTTCGGCACCTCATGAAAACGCATTTGAGAGAGAAGATCATCGATACGCGTGATGGATATGGATTCAGGAAGAACGCCAGTATCTTCATCTTCGTCATTCAATACGTTTGACAACAAAACAGACTTCAGATACCATTAGCTAACCATGAGAACTGGTGCAGATGCTTCTCACCGAGTAAAACTTGGACGGCTCGAATGGCTTCTCAGGAGTGGCGATGAAGAATGGTTCAACTTGAACCCCTGATTGTGTTAAATCCTTGAAACTCGAATCAGGCTTCTGTGCACTTTCATGGAGATAGACGTACTAGAAGGGTGGTTCGAGCAGAGGTGACAAGCTGTTTGCTTCCTGGGTGTGGATTGTCGTCATCTGTGATCAAAAATACACGTTTTGAAGCTGTCTTCGGTGCTCTGAATAAACAAGGTAAGTGATGATGCTTGTTCATTTGATTGTGCCACGTTCACCCGTCACGCAAAACCCAGTTGCAGCTCGTGAATACATCACCCATAGGCATTTTCTTTCCTGTCAATGGAGGAAATGTGGATTTGAGCAGATCCGGATCCTCTCGAGCAGCTTGGAGCATGTCGTTGAGTTTTAAGCGTTACACGAGGCAACATGACAAACCATCCAACAGTTGAATAAGTTCTTGAATGACTGGGGCACTTATGATGGTAATGGGCTGATAAACGAAGGAATTCCTCTTGATTTCTGTAGCGTGGTTTTTCGCCTCAGAAGAGCGAGTCTTCCGTGACCAATTGTGAACATAGACTCGATGTAGTACAACACAAACCTCACTGTATTGAATAGCACGATGCCAACAGAATCATTTGGGCCTACTATTACTTTCTTTTTCTGAATCTGCATAGCTGCTTCAAGGGCAGTGAACAAGTGAGATGTTTTGACATCTTCATAATTAGGATCATCTCGAAGTTCATGCATGGACTCTGAGCAATCAATACAAAAGAGAATAACATCACGTTTCCCCTCGAAAAACTAAGGTACATTTGCGTGAGCCCTCTGGACAATGGTCCTGACTTAGCAGGAAGCACTCACTGCGGCGTCCTGTAGTTCTTCCTCTTCTTCTTCGTCAATGATGTTCCAGTCATCAAATGGAGGCATCGTAAGGTGGATAGGTTTGGCTTCCGTACGTAGAAAGCGCCTTTATGCGGGCTGCAGTTCCGAGTCAATGTCAACTGACAGGAGTTTGGAGCGTCGCGTTAAGCAGCGTGAGAACGTGGCAAAATGTCAGGTGAGGAACGCGTATTACGCAATAGATTGCAGTGCGCGTTATTGTGTACGACGTACACTACACCATCGATATGCCACTAAGCTCACAGACTAGGCTTTTGCCATTGAGACAGATTGAGCTGCCCATTCTGCAAGACCCGCCGGAACTGAAAATTCGAACTGATCAAGATGTGGAAGTCTGGAAAACCACCAGGGGATATGCAGATTATTTGTTGTTCCTACACCAGCTGAGTGAGGCAGTGGTTGGCTACACGCTTCCACTAGTCGACCCAGAAAAACAGAGCCAGGTCTGCAATAATGATTATGACATCAATATTTAATTCATCAAGTTCACAGGAAATCGACCAAATACTAGCTCTCCTGGATACCTTGAGTAACTGGGTTGATGAAATTCCACCCCTTCCGACTCCTCAGCGCTTTGGTAACCTTGCGTTTCGTACATGGGGCGCTCGCTTGGAGGAGGCGAGTCGCATCGAACATGCGTGATAACAATATCTCACTGCAATGACAATATTCCAGCGTTCTGATGAGCTTCTTTCAAAATTGCTTGGCGAGAAATTCGCCTCCGCTTCTCCATATCTAAAGCCCTACTTGCTTACGTCGTTTGGATCGTTCCTGAGAATGGACTACGGGACTGGTCACGAATCATCATTCGCTATCTTTCTTCTGTGCCTGACCCTCATACGATTTTTAAAACCTGAGCCAGATGAAGAGCGACATTTGGTTCTCAACGTCTTTGTACGCTATCTCCAACTGTGTTGGAAGCTCCAGGACGTCTACAGGTTAGAGCCTGCAGGGAGCCATGGTGTTTGGGGACTCGACGATTATGCCTTCCTTGGGTATATCTTTGGAAGCGGACAGTTACGAGGTATGATAATTCACTTTCTTATTTAGTCCATTTTTCTAATTTTATTTTCATACGATATCTTACACACAGACCAGACGGATATTACTGTAGCTTCCGTCCTAAATCCCCCGCTTCCCCAAAGCAACTTATACTTCATGTCCATTATGCGGATTCATCAGGTCAAACATGGACCATTTTACGAACACTCCTCTCAGCTTCACTCAATCGCCGTCGGGGTTCCCAATTGGGGGAAGGTTCACAACGGATTATTCAAGATGTATGAGGTGATGACCCTTCATTCTCCATGTCGGACCTTCTCATTGAATTATACTCAGGCAGAAGTTCTGGGCAAGAGGGTAGTAGTTCAGCATCTACCCCTGGGCGGTCTGATGGAATGGGATACCCACGTCGATCAGCGTCACGCGCCATCAATGTTGCGCGACGCACCTGCCACCGCGGACACCCGCGCTCCTTTGGCGCATCCTCGCTAGTGATTGAGAATTTTATGCGATGGGTTATACAAAGTATTTTTCTCCAGTCTCTATGCTCGCCAATGTCAAGCAGATGCGGAATATATGACGGTCCGCGTCCCTATCAACTTTACGGAATATCCTGAGATACTCAACTGTTCCGTTAGTTTCGCTTGGCCCTGGCACCATGGAATGTTCCGATCTGTCTGTCACACTTTTTGTACACTGGCCAAATGACTGTCTGAGTCGCAAATATATGGCGGGACCTTACGGCGTACAAAGGGTCAACATTTCAGTTCGTCGGATGTTTTACCCCCGCCGCGTATGAATAGCAACAAAAATCTTCGTCGTGGAGCTCCGGCGTAGATAGTTGTCATCCCCTTTGATTTCATTTGCAATCAAGAATTGCCCTAGACCAACTGATGGCAATGGATTCAGCTATAGCTATGCCGCCCTAATAAATGACCTCGACTCGGGCCTGTGTCGGCTGTGTACCCGGTGATAATAGGCTACGCTAGCCGAAGCGTTTCCTCTCCCTCGCTGGCCAAGGTTGTGCATTGCCCAAAACGACGTTATTTGTTTGTCCGGACCATTCCTACGAAGTTCACATCTTATAACGGCGCCTTTTAACCTAAAAAGCATATGGGACAACCTTGGTCCGTTGCAGTCCGTTGCTCGCGCTAAGATCACTTTGGAAAATAACGCTGGATGGGGATTTTGAGGCGATGTCATGACCACGTTTCTTCCCGCCAACTTGAGGCGTCTCGAGGCTCGAAGCCTCGTGAAGAAAACCGACGCAGCTTCTGAAGCTACTTCTAGGGACAAGCTCCGTTCGTTGCTGTGCATGCACACATATAACCCAGCATCACGCCCAAGACAACAGAAACAGGAAATGATGTGACCCAGCAGAAAGAACTACTTATTATGGGCATGTCATAATCAAGGTTCAGTCTTAAAACATCAAAATGAGGACAGCCATTCTGACAATGGAACGTATAAGTGCCATGTTGCGCAAGAACCAGCGGGGGGTCATGGGAATGGTCTCAAATAGAAGACCGTGAATTCAAACTATACATATCTGTCAGCGTTTCAGGACGGATGTCATCGCCTACCGATCGGGGAATACAGCTGAACAAAGAGATCGCGAAAAGCTCACGCTGCCCTGCAATGGCAGCTCGCCGAGGAGGGCGTAGTTTTATAATCGTGGGGAGGAACTTATCTTTGGTTATACCTCGCGCGTTTCGTCAATAGAGGCAAGGGGAAGCGAGATCTATACTAATCTCAGCTATAACGGACCAAAGCGACGAGAACACGCGGCGAAGAAGCATGTTCGACGGAAAGCAAGGAACACACCTGTTTATATCCTTCTCTGAGGTTCTAACTAGTTCGAGGTACTGGGAATCTAGGTTCCATTCCATTGTAAAGTGAATCTGACATGCGCAGGCGCTGCATCTCCACGAGTACAGTCAACGAGATGGCATGTGCTTTGGAATGTATCTCGTTCTCTTCGATCTATTGGGACTGAGTCAGTCAGGTAGGAATGCAAGAATTGTTAGCAAGACCTATAAGCAAGAACCGACTAACGTTAATGGAGGATACACGTCGAGGAATGCTTCTATGACGCAAATCTAGTCATGGAAGAGTCCTCGAAGAAGTTTCGGAATGAAAACGCAGCGGCGGTGTTATGACAGAATGAACTACGTCACGCGAATGCTGTGTCGGTGGTGCATGGGTGAGCATTATTATGTAATAATTAGGTACTCCCGGAACTTCCAAATGGATCATCATCAAAATTTCTTTCCATTCAATCGAGTCGTTGGCAAATAGCAATTTTTGTAGAGCATCCATCCAACCGCAAATCAGCCTTCGTCAAGATCAAATCGCATATCTTCACTGTAGTCGTCGTAATAGCGACTCCAGAGACTCTTGGTATCATCATTACTGATCAGGAAAGGAACACTGATCTCCGCCTGTTGACCCTCGAGTACGTGTTTCATTTTCTTTCGTCTCCTAATATATCGACCAATACCAACTTTCCACCGCATTGCCAGGTGGTCTTCTGTTCGTGGTAAGCTAAAAGCTCCATGCTGTGGTGGCGCTTTGATTTTAAACCTCGGTTCAGGTGAACCTCCTTGACAGGACCCTCTTCTTTCCTTCGCCTACCTCATTTTTTCCGCTCTCGTCTTAGTTTCCTTTTCGATTGATTTTATTATTATTACTTTACCCTTCAAGCCTTTTCCTCGCTGGACAGGGAGCGAGGAACCCACCACTTACTGAAGGAGACCCTTTACTGCCGTACTAGCCCGTGGTTCCTCAGAGACCAGCGGTTCTGGTTCGGTAATTCGAGGTTTTGAAAAGAACTCCAGCCACCCACACCGGCTGCGGTCAAAACTCCGTTATTGACAAGCCCGATCACATAGTTTTCTCACCCGCGGACCATCTCCCGATGTCTACGGTTGAAATCCTTCCTGCTTTGAACCCGCTCGACCACTTCATTTCAAGCAACTTCCCAAAATTACCAGGAAATTCAGACGACTCTTTCAACCCCGTGGTTCAGGACCTGTCAGCATTGATTGACGTAGCAACCAATGACACCGCAGGAGAGAACCGGCTAGATGATGATAAAATATTTTCTTCTCTCCCTCCACTGTTTAGGGGACACCCCGAGATCCATCTTCGCAAGGGCATCATAGATGCCGCAATGCGGGCTGGGGCGAACGAGGTTGATGCAGAAGGAGCCTTTTTCGTGGCTGATCTCAGCCAAGTCTATCGCCAGCATGAGCGATGGATGAAGAATCTCCCAGAGATTGTCCCACATTACGGTCTGTAGCCCGCCTTGGATTAATCCTGTGACTCCTGACCAAGTCCCTAGCGGTCAAGTGCAACCCGGATCCATACGTTATAAGGCTTTTGGCGGCTTTGGGGGCTGGCTTTGACTGCGCATCCAACGGGGAAATTTCCCAGGTCCTCAGCATTGGTGGGGTCGATCCATCGAGGATCATTTTCGCCAACCCTTGTAAAGCAACTTCTTTCGTGCGGAGCGCTGCAAGAGCCGGTGTCAACACTATGACGTTCGACAATGCTGATGAATTGTTCAAAATCGCGCGTGCACACCCGGGTGCAAAACTTATCGTTCGCATTCTCGCGGATGATTCCAAAAGTATCTGTCGGTTCGGTATCAAATTCGGAGCACCCCTTGAGGTTGTTCCCAGCCTCTTGTCAAAGGCTAAGGAGCTCGGGCTAGACGTGATTGGGGTCAGTTTCCACGTGGGAAGTGGATGCTATGACCCAACCATCTACGGGGATGCCATAAGGCGCGCCCGGGACGTCTTCGTCTTGGGGTCTCAAGTTGGTTATCAATTCAGTGTGCTAGATGTCGGCGGTGGTTTTGAAGATGCGCGATTTGAAGCCGCTGCATCTGTTTTGGCCGACGCCATTAATCAATACTTCCCTGACCGAAAAGGTATCAGGCTAATTGCAGAGCCTGGCCGTTTTTATGTGTCCAAAGCATTCAGTCTTGCTGCAAACATCATCGCACGCAGGGCGCCGATGATCGAGAATTCTTTGGAGACCTTGGATCCGAAGCCGACTTCGGATGAACCAAGCGTGATGTGTATGTGGATAAGCTTCTCATACTGTCACTAAACTTACTCTGGCGGCGCAGACTACATCAACGATGGCGTGTACGGGGCGTTCAACTGCATTATGTTTGATCACCAGACTGTGAACCCCTACGTCCTTTCCCTTGACGGATCTTTCCACATCTCTCCCTCGGAACCTTTGTCACTGTGCAGCGTATGGGGGCCGACGTGTGACTCTATCGACTGCGTGTGCAAGGCAGTTGAACTGCCAGGTGCCCTTCAAACTGGGGATTGGCTTGGGTTTGATAACATGGGCGCATACACTATATGCGCTGCGAGTCAGTTCAACGGATTCAAGTTTAGCAAAGTGATTTACACTACAAGCAAAGGTGGTGGAGACGAGGCTCGGCGTGCACTGTGCAACTTTGCCGCGAAAGGATATGGACATGGCGTTGGACCCTACTAGATTACATATATAAGGCTTAGCTGGAAGTGTCAATAGACCTGTGATGTTCTGAAATTGGGGATGATGATGGTAGTGGAGGTGAAAAAGTGACCGAATGAGGCGATGGGTGCCTATGTCACGCTTATTTTTGCGTGTGTTTTCGGTACCGAAGGCATTCTCCAGGATGCCGGGTCGTTGTTCCGGGGTTTCGCTGAATCCAAAATACGTTGAGGATGAATCCGGAACGTTTCGAGGAAACCGAGGTCTAGCAATTTGTGATCGACGCTTCGCCTTCTGAGGCACCCATGAGCTGATCGAAGCTCGCTTCCAAATAAGGATAAATTGCTCTCATAACAAGAACCTGGACCGAGGGAGCCTTCATTGATTCAGGTCCGACATCTTCATTTGTATCAATTTGTCAGCACAGTATATTCAAATAGGAATAGTCGGGGATTATGTAGTACGTTTCCGAGGGTGGGCTCATTTTATGTAAATAAATAAATAGAAAAGGTGTCTCGATGATGCGAGTGTTCTGTGGGATTCTGATGCCCGCTTGTTTCAAGTTCAGAGGGAGGCATGACTAGATGTTGCGATAGGGCCATGTGAGTCACTGGTCAAATTTGACGCGCGTGTCGCATGGTACTTGTAGAAAGGCCGGAAGTGCCATATATAATTGATAGTTATTATTATTGATACCGGCGACCTCGACACTCATTGCATCCAAAAGTGGTGTTATTGTCCGCAGTGTCTCCATGAAAATCATGGCTGAACGCTTCTGCCGGAAGAGTGTACAAACCTTGTTCGGTTGTCTTTTTGGTTGAACGTCAAATGTGCCTTCCGGCAGCACTCCCCTCCTTGATGCGGCCGTTTAGTTGACAAGAGTGTGACAAAGTGGCAAGTTAGTGCCGTCAGAGAGGTAACCTCGTGATATGGTGTGATAGTAGTCGATGGCAGACGGAGACCACGGAAACGTGAGGAAATGATATTGCCAGTAGTGAGATGCATGAAAGTTGAAAAGGTTTATTAGAAATGTGACGAGAATTCAACACAAGGTTCTGATTCCAAATTTGGTCATGATCGATTTGAACTTGCCGGTGCCGAGGGTTGCCGTCGGGGAAGCGTGCCTCGCGCGATTGCTTGGGCCGGTCAACGCATGTAACAGGTCTAAATACGGCATTCATGTAATGCTATCTTGGTATATATGTCAACTACTAGCGTCGATGCGGCAGAAACCACATTTACTACTTAGATACTAGTAACATCTAAATCGACGACGACGTGGCCAAATATTATCATCATTTCCATCAATTCAATTCCTGACTCATCATCCGCAGACATAACTTATAACAACTTTTCCTCCTTTTAATTTTATTTTACTCGCCTCTTTTCCCTTTCAATTCTCTCTCGATAATGTCCTCCAATCTATTACCGGTGAGCCACACTTCCTCTTGACTCCTTCCTCATCTCAACTCATGCTCTTCACAAAGGATTCTTCACCTTCAATGCCTCAACAGGGTCCCCGATTTCGTCCGTACGCAAGTCCTAACCACCAGGTCAGCAAAGGCCGCTATATCACAAGCAATGACCCAAGAGGTTACATGTAAGCTTTCCTTCTATCCTCTCCCATACACCCACCTTCAACTCTTTCTTTCTTAGTCCTGTATACGAATACCCGCTAAACGGTCAATGGATCATGATGGACATTGACGATGGTTATATTCTCTGGACGGGCATCTGGAAAGGTGAGAGATTCGCACTCACATAGTAATTCAATTCCTAACCCCTTCCCGATCTCAGCGCTCGGAAATTCAAAGGGTCAGTGTGCCATCATTCTCCGCCTCCAGCTTGTATCTCACAATGCAAGCAAGCCGACATTGTAAAAATGATCGATTCACAGCCCGACTTGGCCCCCGTTATCCGACGTGTGCGGGGAGGATATTTAAAAATCCAAGGGACATGGATGCCTTACGAGGTGCGTACATCCGCTTCCTATATACAGCAGTGCTCACTCCATACCAGGTTGCTCTCCGGCTTTCACGACGGTAAGTCGGCGAGCCCGATCGCTAGAAGCAGCCCTTAATTTCGATTTCAGAGTGGCCTGGCCAATCCGTGAAGATCTAATACCACTTTTCGGGTACATTTTTTGCACTGTCACCCTAGGATAGCTCGCTCACTTTTTTATAGCCCCACATTCCCAAGCACATGCCTCTCCCCAGACCAACCAGGATATGGTCAAGTGGTGTCCACTGCATCCGGGCGGAGGCGATCGCGCCGGAACAATCAAACAGTCGCGCCTGCGCCACCTGTTCCTCGCGATTCGCAGACATCATGGGCTATCCCCGCTGGTCCAAGTGCTCATACCAGTACATCAGCGCACTATCCCCCGGGACAGCCAGCTTCCCTTCCATCTATGATGTACAGAGACCCGGCATCTTACTCCCATCCGCAGCCCACAAATCTACCCCTGCACATATCCTCTTCTGCATCTCCAATTATGCGCGAGCGCTCCGCGCGGTCGCGATATTCCCCTTACCCACCGTCTCGCAAACCTTCAGTTGCAACTAGTGATTCGATTTCGCTGGATATTCCTTCAATTTCTCTACAAGATATGCATTACGATAGTCGAAACGGCAAGTTACCTGGAGACCAAATTGTGCTGCCTCCGATCCAACCTTTAGCTCCTCCAAGGCATATCAACACTACATCATACGCACTGCCTCCCATTTCTGCACTCGAAGACTTGCGAGGGATTTCTACGCACGACTCTGCAGCAGTGCTGGAACGCTTGAAGATGGATGACGGGTATACTGCCGATGCCAGACACGAGGTTACTCAGTGGTCAAGGCAAAGATCAGTGTCTACATCACATCGGTAATTATTTCGTGCCTGTATCACTCACAATAAATGATGAACCTTCCTCATCAGAGCACCACAATCCTACCCGCCTAGTTCGTGGCCGAAACACGGATCATCAGGCACACGTCGTACCTCCTTGGACAGGACCTTTAGTGCAGAAACTTCAAGGTCATATCGAGCGCCACATTCGCCGGAGCTCAGCATGAGTTATCATTCATCTCACGATGAAAGCTCCGTTGATGGCGCATCTCCTGTATCGCCTACAACACCACGTTCTGTAGAAGTCTCATATAAATCGAGACATGCCGACCAGATGTCACCCGGGAAACAGCGCGCGCACACGGGCTATGACACATCGCGGCTGCCATCGCCTCCTGATGCGCAGAGGTACAGCCGGAAGTCAGCTGCTGGGGTTGACCCTCGGCTATCCGCTTGTCGCCATTCCTGTGATGATGACGAGGCTGAATCTGATTCGTCAGTACGAGGGCCACATCGTCCGTGGTAGTGTTTGATATCGATTCATTCATGTTTTTTCATTCCCTCATGGTCGTACATATTCACGTTCGTCCGCACTGTCGGCCTTAATCATCTTCCGTATTTGATTTTATACTGTCATGTTTTCTAACGTCGCATGGATTCAAGCTGCATTGATTTAGTTGTAATATACCAGGGTCGCATATAATAAAATTCTCTTTGATAAGATGCGCGGTTTTGGCCCCTCTCCAACTCCCTTCGGTTTATCCAGCTTACTCGGTTTGGATATCACATCTGATTCCAATGTAGGGTCCCGTGGAGCTGATGTCGGAACATGAACATCTGTGAAGATGTTGAGGAAACCCTATCGGGAGACCGTCCGACGCTATGAAATAGACATGACAGAACCACGGGGTCGAGACGTCGACCTGGATGACACATCTTAATCTATCTTAATCTTATTCTACACGATCAGATCATGAGTATTTAAATCCAAAAGAAGGAGACTGGGTGGTATCGAAGGAACGATACAAGATTCCTGAGTGACAGAATGTAAGCGTGTAAGCAGCCGGGCTTTTCGCGGCTGTCAAATTTCAGCGGGTTGACATAATCCGATGCTGGACCCGTAGTCTGAGTGGGAGCCTGAGGCCGGCGGGGCTGATACCCGATTACTGGTTGCCCAGGCAAATGACACGGTCGCGAATTGAAATTCTAATGGAACACATTGTCTGGCGGCCGGAGCGGGAGAACAAGGCCTTAGTGAGGCAACTATGTTCACAGGAGGAAGTAAAAGAGGGGACATAGACGCCGGCATCATGCCTAAGGGCCATTTCAAAAGTGTGGATTAGGAAGGTTAGTCTGACGTTGTTTCAGGGACCTGCTACTGCGGTGCGACAACAGTTAGGCAGTTCTGTAACCTGAAGCGGATCGCCTGAGAAGACTGTTTAAAGCTGAGCATTATGTTCGATACTGATTGATAAAAATATGACAGACCTAGTTAGGACTACTGAACACGCGTAAACCACGACTGAGATGTCTTGCTCCATTGGCTTCCCTCAGGGAGTCAGGGAGACCGGGCATAAGTTGGCTGCGTGAAAGTAGTTCCCTGATTGCAATATGCTCAGGAAGTTTGATCATATGCTTCGAGATGCACCACCTGTGCATGCGCTCACGGACCACGGAAAGACGATTGTAGATCTGCGCCTCCGTATTAGTCAACTCGGTTCGGTTCTATTCTCGAATGTCTATAAATTCGATCATGCGGTGCAAAAGAAAATGGACTACCTCGAGATTAGATGGGCTAGATGTGCGGTAGGTGTCGGTTCTTCTATGAGAGATTATAGATATCAGTTAGGATGCTGTATAGAACATATTGATAGTACCTGGTCGGAAACACGCGCCAAACTGGGTCTGAGAAGAGACAAAATGATAGGAGTTTTCACATAACTAACTGCCTCGCCTTTTAATTCGTGTTTGAAGCTAACTTGCGATGCTACTAGATCGCAGTACCGGCGAAATTGCTAGCTGTAGCTTGGCTATAGCTACGCAGTTAATACGTGACCATGAAACAGCTTTTAATTGCCAACAAATAAGTAATCGACATCTGGCGGAAGCTGCCGGTGTAACCACCTGGGCGCAAGATACCAATCGTCTAGTGTGCAATATAGTAAAAATGGCCCCTTTATCAACTGGTCACGAGTGACCACTGTAAGTAGAGAGACATGTGGCCGTCTCAAAGGAGCAGCCAATATTGGAAGAAAGGTATCGCACAAGATAAGAACAAATAAGTGTTAGGTATGATGAAGCAAGGCACGGACCGTAAAATATATTATCCGAATGCGTCAATTTGGCTTCAGTAGCTTGCAGAGGAGAACAAAGTCTTAGCACAATGAAAATGTGATGGTTTTAGCTCCCTTCTTGGTTCTCGAAAGAACACTTACAGGTCGATTTTTCGAAGCCTTGCGTTTTTTTATCACCTTCGTACCGTCTCGAGGTAGCATACACAGATTGCTGTTCCGGGAATCGGGATGGTACCGAATGAGGGCACCGCACTGAGGTTCGATGTCTAGCAGGCTCGGTAGTGTCTACCGCAAGGAGTATACATGCCCGGACGCCCTTACACTTAGGGAGATTGGAATTTGGCGTCATGGGCGTCTAAAGGATGTAGGTGTAGGTGCCGCATGTGAGCTTAGCATACACGTGGAATGCACGATGCATGCTCGGAGCGTGGATTGCGCCAACGAAGGCGCCGGGAATTTCCGCTCGCGCGAAAATGTATCCATTTTTGGCAAACGTGCTGAAGTGGTAGCTGCATTCCTTCGACCAAGGTATCAACAGTGTTCAGAACATACTAGCTTTAACTAGATTTCCTCTTAGCGGCGATATAAGTTCTAGCCACAGTGTCTGGACACTGGGCTTTGAACTGGCGTAGGAGTGGTCCATCTATATCAACGGAGCCAGAAGAAATTCCGCTTAGGTCACTCACACCCCCGACCTTGAGCGGCCCGTCTCTTCAAGCATTTGCCATGAAATTCAGGTGTGCATTATTTTCAGATTAAAAACCATCAGTTTGGTAAGGCTCTTCCAGCTCGGCATTAAAGTTCAATGCTGTCGCAGATTGGTGGGAGGAATACATCGCGTATGTTTGATCCCTTATATCCAAATACAAACGTTATTAATGTATTTTGAAGCTATGATGTACTCAAGCGATACATTTATCAGCTGGAGAAAAGGCAACAACGGCCCGATGGTATAGGACCATCCTATTGTGACTTGGAGGCCAATGAACAGACAACCCTTGTCAACCACGGTGATGCGTCTGGCGCGGACAGCCTCTTTAAGCCGCTACTTGACAAAGAGCTGCAGAAGATTGTGATTTTTTACAAAGCGCAGGAAAAGGAACTGCTGGATGAACTTGTGGCGTTGGAGCAATCTATCACGCAGCAAGATGAGGCTGGGCTTGAGGCAGGACTCAACTATATGGATGAAGATGAAGAAGACGAAGACGAAGATGAGGAAGATGAATACAACATGTTAACTCGATCTGAAGAGTACGACAAAGCTTCCCGACGCAGACGCCGCAAATCAAGCTCCGTCGGATATGGAACGCGTTTTGCAAAAGGTCTGCATTGCAGTCCCTTGCCGTGCATGGCTAACGCTGATTAAGCAGGTTCTATTCGTGAGGAATCTTCGAATCGCCGCTTTAGCGTCTCTTCTAGCGAAGCGGGAGATCTAGATGCAAGTGTCTTATCCCTTGTCTCGCGGCCACGATCGGCCTCGCAGGTTGCATCTGGTTCGCGTGGTGCAAACACCAGCATGTCACCGATAGGGAGAGCTCGAAGCTTGGCTAGCCGGCTGAGGACTATGAAGGATAGCATAACCTCCGCTGGAGACACCATCTGGACCGCAAAGGGCAGCTATGCCTTGGATACCCGGTTGCTCTTTAAGCGAAAAATCACTAACCTTTACGTCTCTTTCTGCTCGCTGAGGTCTTATGTGGAGGTCAATTACTCTGGCTTTCGCAAGATTCTGAAAAAGTGGGCTAGTTCTATCTTGTTCGCGTAGTATTTGTTGAATGGGTTTCTTCAGGTATGACAAGGTCGTGTATAGCGAGGTATCTAGCATTTCATCGTATCTGTTTATTCATGCTCATTATTACCTTCAGCTCAAAGACTGTTATATGCACGAAGTTGTAGAGGCTTCCGCACCATTTACAGAAGAATCGAAAGCCAGAATATCGGATACCATTGCCCGACTCACCGATCTCTATGCCAAATGTGTGACGAGTGGAGACAAGTCGGCAGCGCAGCAGCAGCTAAAGCTACACCAGCGCGAAAAGATTGCGTGGGAGCGGAATACAGTTTGGCGCCAAATGATCGGCCAGCAGCGACATGGTACGATCAATGGATTGGGTGCTCTCATGGGCGCTACGCTGGTACAACAAGAAGAAAGTAGCCTTATTGATTTCCCGACTCCCTTCGGAAGTCTGAAGTTGACAAAGAAGACGATGTCGCTCACTGTTGCGCTAGTTGTTTTTATCACTTTATTGAAGATGGACATCGTTGCTGGTGAGGAGGCCAATAAGTGCTTTGCGATACTAGTATTCAGCACCATATTGTGGGCGACAGAGGTACGCAATGTCCTTCGGCTTCCACTTGTTACTTAGCTTTGCATTTTAGGCAATACCTTTGTTCGTGACATCGATTTGCGTCCCCCTCTTGTTGGTATGCTTACGGGTCATACGTGATGACGATGACACTGCCTTGTCTACGCCTCGTGCAACGAAGTAAGTTGTCCGAAACCACGCTCCTCGGAAATACTGAGTACCAGATCCAGGTATATATTCTCCGTTATGTTCTCGCCTACGATCATGCTTCTGATCGGAGGATTCACAATTTCTTCCGCTTTGAGCAAAACCAACATCGATCGGATTTTAATCACGAGAGTCCTGAGCTTCGCAGGTACAAGACCCAGTTCCGTGCTTCTTGCCTTCATGGGTGTCTCCTGTTTTGCGAGTATGTGGATCAGGTAGGTGACATTTATTCCCGCTACTCACGTGTTGCCAACGTGTTTCAGTAATGTTGCAGCTCCGACACTGTGCTTCACTCTCATTCGAGTAAATGATATGTTCCATGCAGCAACAATTATCTGATTTTTATTGTCTTCAGCCGATCCTGAGAACATTGCCCCCTGGTTCGGCTTTTGCGCCAGCGCTAATAGTTTGTCATCTACCATGTGCGAGATCAACCACTCATGACCTCCACAGCTCGCCATTGCGTTGGCCGCCAACATAGGTGGTCAGAGCTCCCCGATATCATCTCCACAGAATCTTATCGCCCTCGAGGCGATGGATCACAAACTTGGTTGGGCGAGTTGGTTTGCTGTGGCACTTCCGGTGTCCATAATCTCTATTTTTCTCATCTGGCTGCTATTGCTTGTGATGTATCGCCCTGCTCGTTCGCCTGATGGGGAAGGAGAGATCGAGATACGGACTATCCGCCCAACAAGGGAATCCTTCACCCTCAAGCAGTATTGGGTCACGTTCGTCTGCGTATTCACGATTACTCTCTGGTGCATTGAGCCCAAAATCGAGGGTCTTGTGGGAGATATGGGTGTTATTGCTATCATTCCAATCGTCGCCTTTTTTGCCACTGGTGTACTGAAAAAGGTGCGTGGTGAGTAGATTGGCAATATTCATACTAATCCACGTGTTTTCAAGGACGATTTTGAACAATTCGCTTGGACAATTGTTTTCCTCGCAATGGGCGGAATCGCTCTTGGCAAGGGTGTTATTTCTAGTGGCTTGATGGTGACTTTGGATGGGATAATTCATCACCTGCTTGAGGATCTTTCCTTGTACGCTGTCGTTCTTGTCCTCTCCCCAGTCGTTTTGGTTTGTAATCATCTACTGTGTGTTCGCACTTTACTCAAACTTCTTCCAGATTGCATCGACATTTATCAGTCATACGATTGCAAGCGTGCTGCTGGTTCCCATTGCGAAAGAGGTTGGACAAAACCTACCTGGCGGGCATGCAAATCTGCTCATTTTTATGACGGGTCTTCTTTGCTCCGTTGGAATGGGTATGCCTGTCTCGGGGTTTCCTAACCAAACCGCGTATGTCCATCACACGGCTACTGCGAGTCGAACCTGACGTATTCTGCATGAATAGCGCGGCTCAAGAGGATGAGCTGGGACGTCTTTATCTCTCTAATATGGACTTTTTGAAGAATGGCGTGCCCGCTAGCATTATTGCTACCCTTGTATGTGGTGTATTTTATAATTCAATCACATATGCACATGCTTACTTGTCGATGCACGTCCAGGTCGTCGCTACCGTTGGGTTCGTTCTCATGTTGGCCATAGGGTATGTTGTCCTTGTTGACAATTTGAGTGACTGTATTTCATGACTGGTTCATTAGACTATGATTAATCCTTGGACCGTCAGTCACCACACACATGGCATCACGACGTTCAGGTAATAAACTAGGGTTCCCAATTGAGAGATACCCTGTGTGTACCATACCTTGCTATATAATTTACAGCTGCGAAACTGGTAGAATTTGCAATGTCATGTCTTCGCCGTCACATCTAGTTCAACTGACTTTCTGACGAACAATACCGTATGTCAGACGAATGCTAAGAGGTACAGGCTGGCGTGGAGGGCGAGAATGTCTCTGAGACGTACCGTTAACACGACCAACCACCACAAGGTACGACTGCGAAAGAATTACGCAAATGGTATGCATATGGTTCATGAATAGCTTCCGCTTTCAGATTGTCCGCATTGCATTTGATCCAACACACAGCCGCGGGATGCCTCTGGAACCTGGGCAGTCAGGGTGCGGAGTCCATGTAGTAAGTGTGAGATGGGGTTGTTGTTATCAAACCCTTGTCTTGGCGGTATTTGATTTCGAGATGTGCTGACGCGGCCTCTGCTGCGTTTCCTGAGCGATGGATTGGTCCATCAGTGAAATGACAATCAAGGTCAAGGCGAAAGTAATTAACAAAAAAACGATTGCTAAAGCATAGCAACCAAATTCGCTGTCATGATAAATGAACTGGACATGCTGGCATATGGCCCAGATTGTGGTGTTCCTGTGTCTGTAGGGGGCACATGGACTTGATCCATTCCATGCGGTGAGTAAGGTTGAAGTCCTCACGGTTTAATCTTTCAGCAGGTGGGCGTTGACGTCGGCGGGGTTAAACCATCATTTTCTACCAGTCCACAGTACCTTCCGCATGTTCTAGAGATAAAGTTTCGATATCATGTTGATTTGTTCGTATGCGCATTCAATAGTATTAAGTCGCACGCGCTGTTATGCAGCCTTTTTCAGCTACTCCATGAAGAAACTCCGGTAAGGAAACCGGGAGCCGAGACTGCGAAGCTACGCGGGAGGGGAATGCGGGATGTGAAGCGGTTTTTGCACAATTCACATGTCCAAGTCGCAGTCTCCAAAGTATCGGAATTCGAAGTACACCTTCCATTCAGATGATCTCCCTGAGCTCGCCAGAGTTACGAAAGTCATGTGCTGATGGGGGATATCAAAACATGAGAAGCATGCTTGGCAGAGGCCCTGTATTGTATTTACTTACTAAACGACGACCGTCATTAAACCAATTGCGTTCAAAACAACTGCTTCACAGCACACAAGAGGAGATTGCGAAGCATAATGCCACAATAATCTTCATAGTAGGAACGCCTCTAGCCCCAGGTAAGCTAATGGAATATGGAAATATGAATAACGCACTTGAGCTGTAACGGGCTCTGTGACATCCCCAGAAGACTACGATCTCGAATAGGGCAACTTCATGAGGCTTGGTAGTTAGATGATTTTACTCCCATGCACACTGCTGTGCATAAATGCATGTAACACAAGTTCAATTCGACCTAGCCGGTGCTGAGCATATAACACGATCACCATCAATTAGATCGAATTGAATAAGCCTAGTGCTTCGTTCACACTCCCAATTCTGAAGATCTGACGACAGGCATGATAATTCACATTACTACTCAAAAATCACTCTCCTACTCGGTTTGTGATTTTATCCATTGACACAGGTTTCATGAGGAATTTGAGGGCTGAGCTTCGGGGATCTAGGTGTCACTGGTCCGCGTCGTCCGCGATATTTGAGTGGATCCAGTCTTGTTCGGACCAGTATCAGTCGTCCTTCGACTCGGTCTGCCCATGGACTCTCCGTCGCTAGTTCATAGTTGAAAGAGTTGTAGTACAAGTTTGTACGGTAGCACCAATCATTTAGCCTTTAGTAAGTGCAACATTCAATGAAACTTAGAAGACTCCCACGTTTGTTTGGGGAATCGTTGTCGTCTACGATGACGAACACGACTGTGTCTTCTAGTCTACCGACAGCGCCGATTCAGAGCAAGAAACACCCTACAGTTCTGCCAAATGCCCATCCGTATGCAATCAAGACGACGACCTCTGCTGTTCTTTCACGTTCAAACTCATCGCCGCACTCACCACCCTCAGTCAAACACCATTATGTTCCTCCATCACCGACTCGCCCAAGGCATCGTCACACGTCTTCCCTTTCATCTGTTGAAGGTGTAAGCGTCAATGAAATTTCTCGACCTTCTCCGTTGCCTGTCCCCCCCTCATTTTATTCCGCCTCTTCAACACGTGCATCTTTCTCTCTCAGTGATGGCACGATGCCTACTCGCAGATTGAAGCGTGCAGACACACTGCCATCCTCTGCAAGTTTATCTCTTTTTAATGATGAAGCTATTACGGAGGATAATAAGCTACCTCGCAATCCCAAGAACTGGTCCACGGATGACCTCATTTCACATCTTGCCACTTCACTCCGGACGGGCAGTGCGTTGAGTACCGAAGATCAGGAACACCTCCTTTGTGCAATCAAAGAACAAAATATCACCGGTAGGAATTTCTTGAGATTAACCGACGCTGACCTCGCTAAGTAAGTTGTATGTTTATTAAGTGTTCTCCCAACGAAAAGGTTATCTGATGACTATGGTGTGTTTCTAGCTTGTCCCTGATACCTCGTCAGCGACTTTATCTGCTCGAAGTTTCCCGTGCCTTGCGCGCAGATGTTCTCCGCGGTCGCATATGGGTAGACTCCCACCATTCTACAAACGTATCTGCTCACTCGAAGGATGCCTATACCCGCTCCATGCGCAACTTGGATACACCTTTCAACAGCGAGTTGTATAATTTTTCCACTTCATCGGTGGATTTAATCCTCCCACCATCCGCCTCCATAGGAGCTGATGGAGTATCCGTAACCTTGAATCGCTACAACTCTGTTTCAGACTCGTCTGCGCAGAGGTATAGAGACCTTGCAAGTATGCGGGATAGGCGACGGGGACAGGTTAAGGGTCTTGTCGACACTTGGGAGCGCGAAAGAGGCGCCGCCAGCGGGAGCGAAGGTTCTATGAGTGGTAGTGATGCTGACAGTGACAGTGACATTCCGTCCATCGAGTCACCCCTTCCACCTGCACTCTCAAATTCGGTGATCAGTCTAACCAATCCGCCACCCCCATACACATCGTTCAAGGAGATCGAGGACGAGCCGACCATCGAGGAGCTCCTGACATCCTCCGGTCCTATAAAAGGTGCACGCGCTTGGGAAGAGGACTATGAATTAGGAGAGACCGTGAAGCGGATTTCCGCTGGTGTGCCTGTCCCCTTTCCGTTGGCATCTACATCTCCAAGGGTAGCAGCGGCGATCGAAATTAATCCCGGCTCAAACAGGTCTTCAGAATCCGACCTCAGCAAGTTCAGTGACCTTGGAAATGGCCGAGGTAATACTCAGAAGCGAATCGTGACCGCGATATTTACAGGAGGCTCTGACAAGATGGTCAGTGCATCGGACAGCATACCTGTAGATGACGTGCCTCAGGGCGACTTAGGTCCAGGGAAGGTTGTGAATATTTTTAATGCAACAGAACTTGAAGTTACTGCAGCCGAGTCGACTGAAGTCGTCTATCTTGTGCCTGACCAAGTTGGAGCACTTCCCGATGATGATAACGCCATTGCAGTACTTGAAGTATCCATTGCGTCCACCCGAGCACAGCTTGAAGCATTCCAAGCACGTCTGGAAATCGTCGAAGCACAAATCGCAGCCCAGGAAGCTGTCAACCACGCTTACCTTCGCCCTGAACAAGCTGGAGAGCCACTCAATGCACACCAGCCTACAGACCATTCTTATATCCGTTATCCGTTACCCGCTCCGGACAGCATGGTCATCTCCGGTTATCATCTTGGTTTGAGATCATTCACGCGCTCGATCATTGCTCGCACAATGGGATGGCTGTATCCCTACTCTCATCCTGGTGCACACCCTCGTCCAGAAGGAGAAGCTACACGCTCTCAAGGACTGAGCGTTTCCTTCGTGCGACCGCGCATTTTCCCAGAGTTTCAGCTATCCTACGTGATCATGTTCTCTTTTGTGCTTTGTACAGCCGTGTTGCGCAAAGTAGGAAAAACAGTGCGGAGGCGATAATCTCGGTACCTATCCAGTCGATCTTCCACGGATACCTCGATATTCTTGACATGTTGACCCTTGCTCTGCTCCAAACAGTTGTATTCGTATATCATCCTTCGAAATTTTAACACATCTAACTTTCATCTTACTTCCAATTTTCTCCCTTACGTGTTATGCTTCGCCCTCGATAATTACCTCCCATAGCACTTTACTTCTACGATTGATTACGACCATTCACGACCATTCACAGCTACGCTCTCTGCGCCAATACATACTTGTGTAAAACTCGAAATAACGCTGAGTACTCACCTTTTCCGAAATGTTTATTTGAAGTGCAAGGGTATATACACAAGGCTCGCAGTGTTCAAGCTTCCAGCATTAACTGGATGTACTTTTTTCGAGTATGTAAATATTAGATCAGACACGGTGAACTCAACCACGAGGTGCGGACTAGGTATACGCCGCATGGCAGGAGCCTCGTCAGCTTTTAAATTCAGTTCTTTTCCTTTTGCGGCGGTGTCACTTTCAACAAAGCGCATCAGTAGTTGTCAAAAAAATAGAACTTGTGCGTAAGAAGCTTGCGCGGTGACTTATGGTGTTTGGCTGCTCTGACACTTCAGTAGATAGATGACTAGAAGACAGGACACACAGAAACCTTTGGGCTATATTATGTGAGCCCGGCTCGTCATAGCATCATGGGTCGATACGGGCAGCGCCCATTACCCAGTTACCAAATAAGATCCCCCCCGGTGTCTTTCGACAAAAGTGCTGGAGAAGCTCCTAGCACAAGTGGTTCCCTTCCATTCGAGTTAGCCGTTTTTAGAGTCTGCAGGACTTGGGATTACCTTGCCCTCTCCTCATTAGGATCTTGGATCAACGTATTCATCACATCCAAGACACCACCGAAATATCTCTTCAAATACCTTAGACTCATCAGACTACTCCATTATAGTCACATTTTGTGGTTGGCCATCTATTGAACGTCGCCGAATCCATCTATGCCACTATCGAGCGAGGCATTTCTTCCTAGTATCCTTGGTATCGAAACGTCCTATGTCCGATATCGTTTTAGTCTCTTCTCCATCTTACATGTGCCACTTCTCGAACACCTGGGGATTCTATGGCATGACTTAATGTGGATGTCATGATTGGAGTAAAGTATCTAACTTCCGGAGTCCAGGTGGCAGGGGAGCCAAATTTTCACTCGTGAAACAACTCCGGTTGCACGATAGCACAGCGGAAGGACGGCTACCTGCTGCATCATTCATTGGGGCATTCCCAAACGCGGAGCTCGTAAGAGGTGGAGCGGATGTGGTGCATATGTCATTTTCATTGCTGAATCTGGCGATACATAATACCAATACTAAACATGTCTTGCACCTGGTGCTTGGCCTCGTGTCGAGACTATCTCGTTGGATGACTTGACAATGGAGTCATGGAAACGATACATCTAGCCTCTCAGACGGTGGATGCGTGCCTGGGGGTATGAAGGTTTGCTCGTCACTATAGTAAACTTTTGTCCAGGCGAGATTGTCGACAGGGCACTTACATACGGGCTGTAAAATTGCCGATGTCAATGCCTATCTACTCGAAGTGCTATAGATAGGGCCTTGTATAGGTAGGGGTGTGGAGGTTGATGGCATTGGGCGCTGTCGAGGTGGACTGTGGAGAGACTGGTGCCTTTTTTTCTAAGCTCCAGAGGTGTGTGTATTGTGCGTACTAAGACGCCCATCATTATACCCGCCGATAGTACCTCCCTCGTCTAGCTACTCTAGCACACCGCTACGTCAGGCCAGTATCACTTCCTACACACCGTCCTCCCATAAGTTGTACCCTTCATCATTTTCCACCTCCAGGATACGTGCCAGCATCTGCACTTACACGAGTATCGGCGTCGCCCTAGCAATTCTTACACAGTTTTTCGACGATTCAGGGGAATTTTGCGGTGAGTACGAGTACGAACAGGTTACAAACATACTTTGAATTTTGACTCATTTGGTTCCTGAAAGCCGAACCGCAGCTTTGGCCGCAGTGCAAACTTCAGCCAACCCTCTGAGGTTTTACAAAGCCAAAAGCCCCCTATGGTGGACGATAGGTTACGGTTCGATTTGCCGATTTGCTGCAACACATTTTGAAGTCCGATCAATGTTTGTTGTACGAGTTATCATTTTGTGTCACAGTCACAAGTGCGGTTACGTTACTTACTACTATCTGGCGCTTGGTCGGAATCCCCGACTCCGGAATTCCGTGCATAAGACATAAGCATCTTAGATACGGGTCACACGGCATACAATCTCGCTGTCAGTTCAGTTACGTTAGCAAAGGGAAGCAGCGTGAGCACGTTATAAACCAATACACTTGTCCCAGACAAAAAATTGTGAAGCTCGGGGTCTGCAGGCCTTGCAATTTGACCGAGCACCTATCAATGTACGAACTCCTTGAATCTGCTCAGGAATACACGAAGAAACAACCAACGGAGGTGGAATTTGAAGTTTGCGAGTCAGCTCATAGATATCCAAGGCAAGTGTAACGCCAAGGAAGCTTCACCGGATCTACTGCAATAAAGACAGTGAGAGGACTCAGAGGAGGGGGTTTACGCAGAGCATAATATAGTTAGTGTTTCGAACGTGTCCGAAGGCACGACTCGCCATGGAGTAAATATTAATGCTGCAACAACAATTTGCACAGGGACTAAGACCAGTTAGGATGGACCTCTTAGGAAACCATCCATGAGTGGATGTCAAGGTGTGTTATGATAGAAAAAAACGCTGTCATCAGCAGGTTTCGAACCTAGACAGGAAAGAGAAACTGATTTTTATTCTGTTGTGGTGCCCATCAGGCTAAGACTAGTTACAATAAATGAGTTACGATGGGCTCGTGAAGTCCTAACCTCGCGTTCAACGTCCGAACACGAACCGAACGTGAACCAGACGTCCTGAATGTGTTCGAGGATGTCCGATCCAACGTTCAGCTTAGCAGCTGAACTGAACATGTGGTCGCGTTCAGCGTTCGCAAAATTTTCTCTTGAACCGGACCGAACTGGACTTCCGCATCACTACCAGTGGCAGCGGTAACTCACTCAAACCAACACAACTTCTCTTGCTCACACTGACATACAATATCGAAGAATTCTTGCTGTATGCTTTTGAGTAACTCATTTAAGCTCGCACCAATGATATCTCTGATGAGGAATGTCATGCTGTTAGGTCCATGGTGTGAAACACAATGTTCAAGTCAAGGAATGTCTTGATGTGCACCATCGGGTCATTGCATGGGAAATCCTCATTGTACATGCAAGAACTTGCACGAAGCAAAAGAGATGCGAGGAGAACTGGAAGGAGCTGTGGTGGAACAGAATGGATATCAGATTTTTGTTGAATGGACGAAATCTTCAACCTTACAAGGAGGCTTTCGAACACTTTGAGAAACTCAACATCAGAGAGATCAACCTAGACTACTGGAGGACCATGTTATATATTGTGAAGTAGCTAGTAGCTGGTGTATTGCGCACTTGACATTGTGTATCGCGCACTTGGTGTTGTGTATCGCACACTTGATGTTGTATTGCGCACTCGGTGTTGTGTATCACGCACTTTATTAAAGTGGTGTTTTGAGCGTCATACATCCACTGACCATATTTTTCGCTCTACACATCCGGCAAGCCACAGACTTCTTTGATGTATCAATCATACATGCCCTGAGTGAGCAATATTTTACACAGCAGTAATGATTTGCATTTAGCTCTATGTTTCTCCATACCATAGCTTGCATCTTTACCCTAATCAATTACTGTCGAAGTGCACGAGTTGTCGAACGGGCTGCAACTGTGACTGTCCGTTACCATGAGTGTGACTCACAAAATAGTGGACCGTCACGAAACGAGCAAATCGAACCGTAACCTATCGAACCGTAACCTATCGTCTACCCTACCCCCCCTCCCCCAAAACCAAGCCTAAGCCAGGGCTTTCAGACAAGGCTGGGCCCATACATTACTACTTGCTGAGGTATGTTATTGTATTGTAGCTCGTTTCCACTCGTAGTTACACAGCCTTAGTCTGACTTACTCTAGCCATTACTGCTGATGATATGGCATTGGTTTTGGACAATTACCACTAGTGCTGATTTTGATAGTTTTTAACAGTCGAGGTGGTTAAGGGACTGGTGAACTCGAAGATAACGGTGTTTTCAATGGTCTTGATACAACACACTCACATCCGTTTTTACATGTAGATGGATATCACTGTCTATTACAAGTTTTGCCTACTGTACAATGGGATGCAATTCGAAATGTAATGGACCGGACCAATACTGTATAATGGTGCAAACAGGCTTTTGAACGTGCTAAGAGCTCGAGAGAACTTGAGAGGCTAGTATCAACAACAATGGGTCAAACGTCTGCGAGTGCTAGCGCCGGGCTGCATATCAACGGCTCAAGAGTCCAGGCTGAACATGAGAGAATTCTAATGAGGCATCACATCATGGACTAAATATCATGGAACACAAGGCGAAATCAGTTGCGGCTACCTCGAATCATTGAACTTAAAACATGCCTTCTGAAGTTTCTGCCCTTCAGATAAGCTGACAAGGCAAGACCGCAGACCCTTCAAACACCACTCCATCTCCAGCCAGGGGACAATATGATGATTCCAAAAAGCCTGGAATATATGGATGATAGTGCCATCCCATGGATTGGGGGCACGCGAGAGATGTACAGCCCAGTTGTGACAGGCGTACTTAAGAGCGTCGGAAGCTGTTCGACTGCGTTCCAGTGCTCCGTTTGCGAAACTCTCTAAGGCATTAATAGCATGGATTATTTCCTTGTCTGGTAGAAGAAGGCTCTCTGGCATTGCGGAGGTGGAATGATGCTGGTGTCTTAATGCTAGGAAGACCGGAAGCATCAAGAAATCTGGTAAAGTCTTGAACTGCTGGATTACTTGAAAACCCAGCAGTGAAGGCGCGTCGCTGGTAATGATATACTCATTGATTGCTTCCGATGTCTTCAAAAATTCTTCCATTGTCACCCACACGGAGGCCGCAGGAGTAGACTGCCACGCTTGACCGTAGGGAGTCTGTAGCCAGTCTCGCCCACACGGGGTCTGCAGCCAGTCTCGTCCTGCCTGAGTCTGCAGCCAGTCTTGCCCTCCCTCGGTCAGTAGCCAGTCTCGTGCTCTCTGGGTCTGCAGCCAGTCTCGTCCTCCCTCTGTCTGCAGCCAGCCTCGCCCTCCCTCGGTCATCAGCCAATCTCGTCCTCCCCCATCCTGCAGCCAGTCTTGTCCTGCCTGAGTCTCCAGCCAGCCTTGTCCTCCCTTGGTCAGCAGCCAGTCTCGTGCTCCCTCGGTCTCGAGCCAGTCTCCTCCCCCCTCGGTCTGCAGCCAGTCTCGTCCTCCCTCGGTCTGCAGCCAGTCTCGCCCTCCACCAGTCTGCAGCCAGTCTCGCCCTCCCTCTGTCTGCAGCCAGTCTTGTCCTCGCCAGATCCCTAGCCAGTCTCGTCCTCCATCGGTCTGCAGCCAGTCTCGTCCTCCATCGGTCTGCAGCCAGTCTCGTCCTCCATCGGTCTGCAGCCAGACTTGTCCTCCCTCTGTCTGCAGCCAGTCTCGTAATTTCCGTGTCTGCAGCCGGTCTCGTTCTCCCTCGGTCTGCATCCAGTCTCGTAACCTCTGTATCTGCAGCCAGTCTCGTAACCTCTGTGTTTGCAGCCAGTCTTGTCTTCCACAGATCTCCAGCCAGTCTCGTCCTCCCTCGGTCCTCAGCCAGTCTCCTCCCCCCTCTGTCTCCAGCCAGCCTCGTCCTCCCTCGATCTCCAGCCAGTCTCGACCTCCACCAGTCTGCAGCCAGTCTCGTCCTGCCTGAGTCTGCAGCCAGTCTTGTCCTCCCTCGGTCAGCAGCCAGTCTCGTGCTCTCTGGCTCTGCAGCCAGTCCCGTCCTCCCTCAATCTCCAGCCAGTCCCGTCCTCCCCAGGTCTGCAGCCAGTCCTGTCCTCCCCAGGTCTGCAGCCAGTTTTGAGCTTCCTCGGTCTGCAGCCAGTTTCGAGCTCCTTCGGTCTGCAGCCAAGTTTGAGCTCCTTTGGTCTGCAGCCAGTCTCGTGCTCTCTGTATCTGCAGCCAGTCTCGTCCTCCCTCGGTCTGCAGCCAGTCTTGTAATCTCTGTGTCTGCAGCCAGTCTCGTCCTCTCTGGGTCCTTAGCCAGTTTCGCCCAATCCACGCCTGCAACCAGTCTCGTCCTCCCTGGGTCTGCAGCCAGTCTCGTCCTCCCTGGGTCCGCAACCAGTCTTGCCCATCGGCGGCCTCCAGCCAGTCTCGTCCTCCAGTTTCCAGCCAGTCTCGCCCTTCAGCAGTTTCCAGCCAGTCTCGTCCTCCCTCCGTCAGCCAGTATCGTCCTTCAGTTTCTAGCCAGTCTCGCCCTTCAGCAGTTTCCAGCCAGTCTCGTCCTCCCTCTGTCTGCAGCCAGTCTCGTTTTCCCTCCGTCTGCAGCCAGTCTCGTCCTCCCTCCGTCTGCACCCAGTCTCATGCTTTCTGAGTTTGCAGCCAGTTTCTTCCTCCCTCGGTCTGCAGCCAGTCCCATCCTCTCTGTGTCTGCAACCATTCTCGTCCTCCTTCAGTCTGCAGCCAGTCCCGTCCTCCCTCGGTCTGCAGCCAGTCTCGTCCTCCCTGAATCCGCAGCCAGGCACGCCCATTCACAGTCCCCAGCCAAGATTGTAAATCTGAAGTGCGATCTCCTCGAAGCCACAACATACAGATGATAGCTGACAGTGGCTCTAGTGGCTGAACAATGAACACTAATGAGTCTTTTAACTTATGAGGGTCCTCAGGTTGCATTGCATTGCATTGCTTCTTCAATTCTGAGAGGGCATCCAAGAGAGCCGTGCTTTTTGGAATCGCCTGTATCAAGCGAAGAGAGGAACATGCGAGTAGGGAATGAGGGTGAGGTAATATGATATCGCGTACTTGACGGAGGCCGCAGTTTGATGGATCAGAAACATAGTCGCGAATGGACGAGTGGTATATATTCACGGGGAGAGTGTTGTCTGCAGGGATATCCATGACACACCGTAGCTGCACTAGCGTTGTCTCGGCATCGCGCCCCTGACCAGGGCCAAGAAGTTTCGAGATTTGTGACAGCGGCAGAGGATCTGCAAGTGCAGTGACAATGGACAAGTGCAAGTATGCTCGCTTGGGATCGGGACATGTGGAAAGGATACAGTCGTATAACTTGTATACCTCCGTTCCTGCTAGCAGCCCACTCGTCAGTTCCAGCATCAGCTGTAA
This sequence comes from Suillus decipiens, assembly GCA_016695475.1. Taxonomy (NCBI): domain Eukaryota; kingdom Fungi; phylum Basidiomycota; class Agaricomycetes; order Boletales; family Suillaceae; genus Suillus; species Suillus decipiens. The sequence goes on along the minus strand of MU173067.1, from coordinate 27,554 downwards.
CCGATCTCGGGGATCTTGGTATCCATCGTCGACAATAAACTTCATCATCGTAGACGCCACGATAAAACGTCTGCCAGCCCGGCCCGCCAGCTTCGCAAGGTCGTCCTCCGATGGCTGTGGGAAATCGGGATGGTGACATTGCAGCTCTCTGAATGAATGCTGTAAATATGTATATATATCATTGTCAACATCGGCACCATCTAGCGAAATAATGGTAGCAACGCTCTCCCCAGAAATTTTTACTGGTATCTCGTGCACCAGCGGGGACACCTCTTCGTTCTGAAAGGCTTTACATATATGCGGTTCCGAGCGACTCGTGAGCAGAATGTGGGTTACGGGGAGATCAGGCTCATGAAGAGCCCGTGCAAGGCAAAGGATGAGATCGGTAAGCTCAGGTTCGGATGTGCATTCATCAAGGGCATCGACAACAAACGTCAGAGGAGGACATTCACGCAATCTGGATTGAAGTTTGCGGAGGGGTTGAAGAAAGAGAACCTCCATCTGGTCGCAAAGAGGTGTGTCTGGGTCTAGTAGAGCGGGATGGTTGCGGATGGCTCTGTTCACATCTGGCTGGATGCTCGGAAAATTGATGGCAAGCTGGTAGACGAGCGTCGCAAAGAAATACCCAGTCGTGCAACGTTTAGTGTGTTTGCGCGAGAAAAAGAAAGTTCCCGCTAGCCGCTTTTCGACATTTGTCTCTCCGGTCACTTTTAGACCTCTCATCTTTTCAGCTACTGTAAATGCAACGGCAGATTTTCCAACGCCAGCCGTGCCATGCAGCCAAATGAGTTGATTCTTTTTTGTATCGTCCAGGGATCCATGGATGTATTTGAGGAGATCCACTCGAGTCCCTTGCAAGCATTTCGGGTGGGGCTGACGCTCACGGGAGTTATATTGAGCACCTGTGACAGCGACCTGGGACAGTCTCGCCCAAGTTCCTTCAGGAGCTATCAAAGAGGTTATTAAAGAGCATGGGAGAGATAAGAGATTTGGAAGTACTGACATTGATCGTCACCCATTGATGAAGGTTGTGATATACGAGATGCAATGAACCAACTGACAGTACTACTAACTAGGTTAGAAGTAATCTGAGTCTAGGCGATAGTTATCTGGAGGGAACGACGTAGTACGAAGGTTTGAATCGAAGCTTGTGACATGACTCAATCGTGGGACGACTCTCAACTTGCCGTAATCTCTTCATCATTTCCCTCAGTTATCGTCATTCCTCCCTTTGTTACCCGTATATTTTCTCGGAGTTTGGCTCAAGTCCCTGCGGCAGACCCGCAATTTTTGCATTCTCACCGCTCGTCGTACTTGTTATTGACTTTATATCTAGTTTGCAGAAAGCATGCACTCAGAATCATGCGTACATGGGACGCATACTGAAAATGAGTACGCATCTTACGGACGCAGAATTTATTTGTTTCTCAATGCGAGTCATTACGCGCATTTCATATTAATGAAGTATTCACCCAGCTATGTACTCCGCATGAGACCAGACTGCGATGGGATCCCACTACGTGAGGCTTCCAACCTGCAATCAAGATGGGAAATCCACGGTCCATCATCGTCCAATCATAGAGTCTCGAAGCACTCCATCCTACCTATTCGCGAGAATTTATATATTTATATCTCGAGAAAGTCCTCTTCTTCCTCAACAAGGATGTCTAAGAGCTTGAAAAATGACGCCCCAGGAAAACCCATGACGTTGTAAAAGTCGCCATCAATCTTGCGAATGAGTAAGTTGCCACGACCCTGCCGTCTGCGTGAATATTACATCATACACAAGTTCGAGAGTGACCCAACTTGGACTGCAAAGCCTCCTGCCCGATCTATGCCCTCCTCACTGTCCACGTACGCCTGAAGTACGTGATCCGGATTGTCCCCGAAGAACACCAACGTCCGCTCGTCTATAGATCTGTGGCAATTCGGTCAATCGGGCACTCTCAAAGAAAAAGCACCCTACTTGATCTCATATCCAGGAGCACTCAAGATTGGATATACTGAAACAGAGATTAGAACATCAGAAGAATCCTAGAAATCGTACTTTTCACATACCAAGTGAAACGCCCGTTACGACCTCACAAATACCCCCATTCAGGTCCATCAGCATGCGCATATTATCCTCTTTCGAGGATGGTTTTTCGAGAAGCTCTTGTCGTACACCCGTCTCCATCTCAATCGTTGTTGAAGGCAGGGCATGAGTGAGGACGACAGTATCCGCTGAGAAAATGTTAGTCCGCTTAGATGGCAAATTTCCAGAGGACACACACCACCGATGACCAGATCTGGTGGGTCGTCTGGCGCATCTATCTTGTGCAAGTTGTGGAGATATGAGTAGAATTGAAAGTAACGAACGTACCAGCAATCTTTGATACACCTCCACTGCTTTCTGAGTCGCGGTAGAAACGGGATATTCATGGATATCCTCGAAAGAAGATAAAGGGAGGTCCTCAGCAAACGTCGATGGGACAACCTCAGGTGCTAAGCCCTGTCTACATGTCATTTAGAGGTCGACTTGAGAAAAATGCTGGGTTCGTACCAGGGTTTGGAGTATCTCTTTTCTCCTCGGACTCGCGGAAGCAAGGATGACACGCTTGTTAGTTAGTTTCTGGATGGCAGGTGTTTTGAGAGCGGTTGGTAGAACGGCATTGTGCTGAGGTGCCATGTATCTTAGGTGAAAACAATGTCTGACTTCAAGTTGTGGCTTACTCATGGGTCGTGGGCAAGTGTGCAACCTGACTCTTTGCTGACTCGAATCACTCTTCATATATTTGACCACATGTGAGCTGTTATCTGTTATTGGCTGCAAATCCTCTGGGCGACCGAAATCTCCAGTACATAGTACTCTACTAAGTATCTCGTTAATCATCCTTCTTACCCGAGGGTGGTGGCCCCACAGTTGAGGACATGAGCGGTGAGGGAACGGCGAACGGCGAGCTGAGCCCTCCGCTGATACTTCGTGAAATATTCATTGATTGCCCCTTTCTATGCCCTTTCCCGGTCGGCGGGGGACCAAACGCCGCCCCGCCGAAGCCAAGTCCGACACCTGTTCCTGGTGTTGGTGGGACGCTCGTACTGCCAGTCAAGGTAGGCGGGGAGGATATATAAGGCGAATAGGGATATGGACTTTGGCCGGTGAATCCGCCTGAGACAGGCGTGTTCGCGTAGGAAGCGTATGGCGAAGGAGAACTCTCGACGATCCAGCTTGGGCCTTGTCTAACATTTGTCGAGTTTTGTGCAGTGGAACGTACACGTAGCTGTCCGCCGGCCCATCTTCGCTTCACACCGGTAGCTTCGGCGGCTACAAGTCCCGGAGTGGCATCTGCCCCTGAGACAGCATCCGCTGCGCGCATAGCGACACGAACGAAGTACTGCGCGCAGGTAAAAACTCCACCAATGACACCCACGCAGCTACGAGGATATGTTAGTTTTTGAGTAATGGACCAAGAAGATCTCCTCACCGTATTATGAATTGTACCAACGAGGTTGTACGTTGGTGGATAGTGATAACCATTGGGTCGAGGTCGAACTTGAAAAAAATACCAGGAATTCCTTCGTTGTGCTCCAGCTTACGGGTGTAGTGTGTTACACTGTATTGGTTTGTCTCAAGAAGTGGACTCCGGGGGGCAATATATGTGGTCGGAACCACATGTAAGAAGTATTGATACGCCATGAAGGCTATTGGTCGATGAGTCTGAGTGTGAATAAACAGACAAAAAAACGTACGTTCTTTTGCAATCTCGAATGAGTAGTCCAGGGGTTGAGAAATATCCGGGAAGTATGGACCAAACGAAAACTCGGTGATCACATGGGACAAGTTCATCTCTTGAAAATATTGTAGCGCCTATACTCATTGATTAGAGTTGCCACCACTCACTACTGTGGTCCACATGCATGTGACTATTATAGCCATGTCCGAGCGTTGTAACGTGTAAATTAGCTGGTTATATATCAGTAAGAGAAGCGGAAGTACAGAGGGTTAACATACCAGTCACTTTCTTGACCTGTAGGGAACCAAAAATACGACATGCGCTTCCATCCGTCTCATGGTTATATGTAGGGCGGAACTCGGTTTCAGCGCGGCGGAACCAAGAGAAGAATCCACGCGATTTCCGGGATTGAGAGATTGCCTGGCGAGCAGAAAGAGCCTTGGCATGTTCCCTGAGTTATGTGAGAAAAAAAAGAAAGATAAGTGATGAAACCTTGAAGTAATGATTACTGACTTGAGAGTTGTTGCTTGACCAACATCGAAACGAGTCTGTTAAGGCAAATTAAATGAATGCTCGCCTTGCAGATGAAAAATTAAACGTACACCTTCCAGACGGAATGCTTTGCTGAGAAATAAGCGATCGCCGACTACATCACGCAAGTCTACACTGAGAACTGCGAAAGGTATCTGGTTCAGAGGCAGCCGTGTGATGAAAGGAATGGAAGGACTTACATTGACAAGGCATATTGACTACCATGTCGACATTCACATTCAAATGGGACTGGCCTTGGGAGTCTATGCTGAATTCATAATCTGGCCAACCCCAGATATACTCTCCGATGTCATTTAATACGAGTAGGATTGCGATGAGAGCGACCAAAAGAGTGAAGAAACCGCGGGATTCTGAGCGGGCTTTATAGGTTGAAGGAAGTTTTGGGAAAGCGTCGAAACGTGCGAGGGGAATGGCAGCATCAAGCTGTTCCATTATGGAGGGTTGATTCTCCCCCGACATCGATGATAGGAAGCTCAGTAGGAGAGCGAGCTGAAGTTAATACGTAGTATTTGTCGTGGTAAACACTATGGGCCAGCTTAACCGACGTGTCATAAGGACCCCGAATACTTCTGGTCATGGTATTATTACGTCTTACATGATCTTCATCGACTTTACATCATCAACAATGACAACAAAATGCAAAAATTCAGAAATGATAGATCTGACAACATCTTCTACACTATCTCCATCGTTACCAGTGCCACCTACTAGTAGAAACCGTCTTCCGCGCTCTGCAACCAGTTCTAGGAGTAGCTCACAGGCTTCTCGTTCACAGAGTGGCGGACCAAAACCAAATGAAGATACGATATTGCTATCGGATCATGCAGAAGAAGATCTCTCACATCACAGGAGAAAGAGACGCAGAATCGATGTCAGCGGGGGAGAGCAGAACGATGTGCACCGCCCCCATGAAGCACGTCCAAGTCTACTCTCTAATCCCCCAGAGAACAATGTGGAGGCAAGCACCTCGTCACAGGTTACATCAAGCTCACCGGTGTCGAGTTGGAAAATGGCTCCCAATCTCATGTTAGGATCATCCTCATCCCTAGACGAGGAACTAGAGCTGGTTGACCAACCACCGCTCACCCAAGAATTAGTAGCATCCCAGGCTTACTCAGATGCTACAGATGTAGGTGAAATCGACATCGTGGATCAAAGGGGAACATCTCAATTAGTCCCCGAAAATTCCGATGTTCTTTCAGATGACGCAGTTGTGGTTAGTCCTACATCGTCTCCACGTCGAACTCTGCCTTCGCTGCGCCCAATTGTCATCAATGATCCTATCCCCGTAGAGATGGGTACATTCACACCCGAACCAGCTACAAGTCAGAACCCTCATGTTTCTCCCCTGAACGCCACATCTTCTTCATCGTCTGCACCGGAGCCACTATCCGCTTATACGTGTCCCATTTGCTTCTCACCTCCTACTAACGCAACTCTGACGCCTTGCGGTCACATTTGCTGTGGAGCGTGCCTCTTTGCTGCTGTCAAATCCACAGTGAAGCGGAACATGGTGATTGCTATGGACCGAGCCCCTGTTCCAAGGTCAATTTTTATCTTTCACATTTTCCACCATTGTAATTCATAATTTGACCCATCATACTTAGATGTCCTGTTTGTCGCGCTGAAATACCTGGGTGGGATGGACGAGGTGGAGGAGTGGTTGGATTGAAAGTAGAGGTGGTTTTCTCTCTTTGAATTCGAGTATGCCTCGTGTGATGTGATGTACACATGCATATGTCATATCGACCATGCTTGAGACACAACAACCTCTGGTCGAGGCCACATAATTCCAATAACTACCCTTCTAGAAATCACATAGCAGTGCAATCATAGTTATCTCTTTCCGTGTCATCGTGGTCGCCACGAAACCAAATACTTCTGTGACTGATTGACCGGAAAGCGCCATGTCGTTTCAGCGTGGTTGTATTAATATTAGTATTAGTGACCGATCATGGTCGAGCTTGAGTCCGTACATGACTATACAGCCTCTTCATAACAGGTAACTACTCCTTCGAAGTTAACTTTACCGCAACGCGGCAAAATCATTAAATATTCCACCCGGCAAATTAAATGCAGGCAAGGCATGCGCAGGCATCGATTATAACTTACAATCTCATGTAAGCGCGGTTTGTTTGGCAAGAGCTTTCAATCCAAACAACCCAAAACCTCAGATAACCACAACTTGATCAGATAACATCAAGCGTCACATCAACAATATCGGTATCGCTCTCTCATTCTCAACTGTTTTCTAATTTGAAAAAAAAATAGATAGTTATGAGCGCTCGCCAATCTTTTGTTCCTCGTTCAACATCTCGTGCTTCTTCTCATGCAGACACTGAACACCCGCTTAATACACCGCTCCGTAACCAGAATTCCCTAGGCCAATCCCAGCGTGTTGGAAGTGTCCAGAATGAACTTGACTCAATGCAACAAAAAACAGACTCGGTTAAGAAGGCTCGCTTTGCAGGGATATTGAGCAAGCACAAACTCACTGGCAAACCTGACTCTGGCGATCATCAAGCAGCAATGGACACGTCGTTCTCAAGCGTGTCTGGACGCTTCAGCGGAATTTATCGTCCTGATATGCAATCATTAGCCCCCTCATACAGGTCTAGTTCTCCATTCCATGGAAAAGGCTCGCCTTTCGTTCCATCATCTAATCCTGGTATATCCTTCGCTCGACCCACGTCACCTGTCGCAAAATCTGCATCCCACAGAGGAGACTTGACAATTTCCGGTCTCAAAGACGCGCATATATCCACTGCAGGTGTCGTCTCAGGGTTGATCTCTACTTCTCGTGTCATCGCGGCGCCTGTTCCAAGCTATGGGTCTATTCTCGATAACAAGCACGATGACGAACGCACATTCAGCTCCAACAAATCTTCTTTAGCAAACTCACAGACTGTACAACTCCTTGAGAAAATTCCCGAAGACGTCGGGCCAGAGACAGCAAATGAGGACGAAGCGTTTGACGCTCGCAGGACAAACCTTGCCGCTCGTCCCATGTTGCGCAGGGTGAAACGCACCATCCAAGGTGCTCAGGAGGACGAGGCTGATTTTTCACCCCACGATGATGTCGAATATATGGGTAAAGTCAAACGGGTTAGGACCGACGAGTTTCCCCGTGAATTGCCAGACAACCATCCTGACGACAGCAGCCACTCCGGTGTCGACCACACTCGACTGCAGCCTGATCTTGATGATGGTACGACTCGTCAATCTTCACCTCCAATGAGTCAACCTGGCGCGGGTACCGTGGAGGAACTCTCTCTTGATGGCATGTTCGCAGACATGAATACGTTCCTGAATGTGGAAACTTTCATGGGTCTCGTCCAGAAGTGGTCTACCTGCTCGAGGGAAGAGTGGCTCCAAGGCTCTGAAGGTGCGCAGTTGCTTCACTGTCCCCTTGCATTGTCTTGCTTCTGCCCCTTTTTCCCGTCAAATTTCCGCCAAATTCTCGTTCACACAACATCTAATTTGTTGGTCAAATCGGTGCTAACGGAAGTTGTATAGAAATTGTTGACCAGTTCAAAGATATCATTGATTCCGTCAAGGAGAACCTCACGTGCGTGTCTTTTCAAATGTATCATGTCCCTGTCTTGCGGTGGAGTTACTGATCATGATCACGCCTCCTGATCATTATACAGAGCTAATATCACTCTTTACTCTCGTCTGGACGACCAAGTGCGCGATCGCCGCGAGGAACAGGCTCAGCTCACAGAACATTTGAGGCGAGGATTGGGATCGGCCAGGACGGATCTGATCGCTATTTGCCGGGGGAAGTAAATCGAAGCTGTGTGGTTAATGCTGCGGTGAGATGCCTGTACGACGTGCCTTTTCACCTCCTATACTGAAAAGAGTGGACTTCATATGAGATTATGCATGTGCTTCGTAAAACTCAGCGATTCTAGTTTTGAAATGTCAATTTGCAAAAACGCAATCCTATTTTCTTTTCTTTAGATCTCAGGATGAAGTGAACGGTAAAGATGTCGGGGTCTCTCATTATGAGCTCGGAAGCATTGTAGAAATGTAAATAATAATTATGCGCATGGACTCCTAAGTAACATTGATTACTAGTGTAGGAGATGTGTGGGCTCACATCTAAGGATATTTTCGTATCCTCGGCCCCAACGGAGACGGTTTAAATCCGGCGGATTTTCTGCTCAATCGCACGCTTGAACACCATAAGTACTGTACAGGACTCAAGAGCGCCTATAGCAACAAAACTGACGCTCCATAATGATTTATGTAAATGAGCAGTACTCATATATTGCGTCATGCAATGCATAAAATTAGTGAGACGTCTTTTCCTCATGCCAAGATAAGCCTAGACTGGTGGCAGCTGCCGTAGACGGCAATTGCAGCAATTCCCACACTACTAGTAACAAACAAGGTGCGGCAATTTCTTAAGTCCCCACTCTCACAATGTACTTGCGGCAGCCTTGTGTTTATCCAGTAACTTTGTAACGCAAGGCTCAGGCGTCAATGGTTTAATGCGCCTTATCTGTCTAGTCACACTGATAGAAGGTCTTCCTTCTTCTACCAACTTCTATCTACCAAAGCAAGGATACCTCGTGCACAAATCACCGTGGCGTGCTATCAGAAGATTTTTTTTCAGCATAGAACAGCAGAAGCGTTCGTTGCACGATGAAATCCAGGCGTCCAGTCATTGGTGCAAGTAATCACCGGTCGTTGTGAAGACTGTTGTTGGGTTTAGGTCGCACCACAAGTCATGTACAGGCAATATCATGATGTTACTATGCTCAGTAAGTCAGCGTGTTGTCATACGTGCTCCTCGGTGTCGCAACAAGTGGCGGCTACATAGTACTCACGACTCTATCTTAGCGAAGAGGGAACATTTACGCGACGAGAGAATCCATTGGTTCAGGCCGTATACAAACGTTGTGGTCTGATCAACATCATTACATGATTGGGAGGTTTACACTTCGAAGGGACCAGGCTTATCTTGGTAAGAATTTGAAATGAAAATTAGTTCCCTTGCGATTTCATAAATCAAATTCGTTGGAAATTCATACTAACGAGGAGAGCTCTGGCCAGAAGGTTAGCGTGAGTGCCACAACCATATCTCTCCCCGGTGGTGTCGGATTCTATCTTGAGGTACGAGCGCCTCGCTCTGCATATATTGCAAAAGACTAAAGTCTTTTGACTAAGGTCTCGGACTAGGAAACGTCTCCGGTGATAAAGCGGAGTGCTGATTGATCGTTTTCTACAACGCCCCTCCTGGGCTCTTATCTTATAGCATCATGCTCTGCCGTCGGCCGTATTGTCCCTGAAGTTACTTCACAGTTAATTTTTGCAAGAAGTACTAACGGCATACCTCATGGCATCTGCCAGTTGTGGATCCAATGGCCAGAACTTGTCCTTTGAAAACTTTAACACCACTGCCTCACACTTGGCTGTGTTATCCGGCCCCTTACAGCAGTTGGTCCTTCCGCGGTGCTGCATTTAGTTGTAGACTTCGGGGAAACGTCACTTTCCCGACGTGACGGACATCCACTGTGGGATAACTTTCTCATTGCGGTCTCTTAATCGACCTCATGGCTGCGTGAAGTCTATTCCCGTATTCCATTTCAGGATATGCGGACCTTAAAGGTATCTATGTTATAAAGACTACGTACTCCAACTTAAATTCATCCTTCTTCGACGAGAGACTCATCAATCCAAAGATTCTTCCGGATTCATTATGCCTCCTGGTACCTTTAAAAAACCATAGATCACGTTTTCCTACTCACTGTCGCACAACAGATCCTGAGCTTACCTTGGACCCGAAACGCAAAGAAACGTTACATGAATTTCTCGGAGCGCTAAGGGAGATTGTCGCTCGCGACTCTGTGCCAGTCGAAGGGAGACCGCAGCAGAGTACAGACAAGGGGAAACAGTGTGAGTATATCTATTTTGAGGGCTTTTTCAATTGACCATCTTCAAGATCCGACTAGCTCGGAAGAAAAGCGAGTTTTAGAAGGTATAGAGACCTTCAAGAATTTTGAGCAGTGAGTGGTCCATTCAACCACTCGCTTTTTTGACTGATTGTGGTTGACCCCTCCACGCTTCGAAAGGCGCATTGAAAGATTGGACAAAGAGGTTTGTGGTTTTCTGCGAAATATCTTTATATTTACACTTCCTTGCAGCTCCGTAATTTTGATAACGGCGCCCGTCAATTGGGCAGTTCGGCTGCATTGTTACTGGCTGCTTCAAGACTTCGTGAGCGGCTCGTTCGACTCTTATTCATCTTCCGCGACAACGCAGCCAATTTATTTCCTCGGAGGATCGCACGCCAGTCCAGAGAAACCCTCGTCAATCCAAACTTCGTGGACCGACGTGGCAAGGTTCACCAAGAAGTTCTCGAATTTCAAGCGTTCATAGCAGAAGATGGACTTGCGACTGAAGCCATCCCCCAGGAATTTGAGGGGTTTGCGCAAGATCTCCGCATGCTATTGCATAGTTTGAACGATTTCCCTGAGTTCAGGGATGATGCGGTGAATAGTTCAATTGACGCATTTGCGGCAGAGCTCGAAGTAAGCGCTCTTTTTGGCTGTGACACTGGGTTGACAAAAATTCAGTATCGGGCTTCCTGTCTTACGGAGTATAAAGGTACGATAAAATACGCAACGTTCAAGTTTGTCGGGCTGAAACTTTCACGTAGGCCATTTTCGGCTGGCTTCTGTGCAACAATACGTTCACGGACTTACAGCGGAAATCGGAAGTCATATCGACGTTGTAGCATCGAATTTATCGATGTTCATAGATATCGGTAATTACATTGTTAAAACAGGCGTCTACTGGTAACTGAAATAGCGGAGGCAGGTGTTCCAACCATTCAGCTTTCACAACAGTATGCGGCTTCTAATCTTTCTAATCTGGCAACATTTGGTACCATATTTTCGGTTGTCACCGCAACGCTTTTACAACTATCATATTCCAAAGCCAGCACTGGGTTGCAAATATCTGTAAATGCATTTTGGTTTTCGTCGCTAGTTTTTAGCGTTACAGCCATAGCGACCAGTGTACTTGGTTTGGCGTGGACGCAGGCCATACAGTGAGTGCCTCATTATTTTTACCTGCTTGAGTTATAATGACTTGTGAAAAATTAAGCCGCTCGCCAAATCACAGAGTACCCTGGTGGCTATTGACATGGATCAGGCGATCCCCTCTCGTGTTACTCGTTAATGCAGTTATGTGCTTTTTTGTGGGACTCATATTGGTCACATACACGATAAGTGAGGTCTGTAAAAATCCTCACTTTTTAATGACAAAGTAGCTTACTATTTATTGGCCCGTAGAATATGGTCACGCCCATTTTGATCACTATATTCGCAGTAAGTTTATTGCTTATCCTGCTGTACGACGAGCTCATATCTAATCGTGGCAGACAATCACGTCCATCGGACTGGCTTCTTCCTTGTGCTGGATGGTATCAGAACGATTTGTAGCCATACACCATCACGGTCACATATGGCTAGAGGACCTCGTGTTGGAAACAATCAAACATATCACTGCACCCATACGGGCGATCACCTACCGTCTATACTCAAGTTTCCGTGGACTTCCTTTGTACGTTCGGCGATCCCCTCGTGTCAAACCATTTGAAAGAACGACGGATGATGAAAATATAAATATCCAGTACGCAGTCCCGACTTCATGCGGCGTCTCTACAACATCTCCCTCGAGTCGGGAAGATGTAGTATCAATTGTCTCGGAGACAACGCCAGATGAACAAGATGAAGCTAGACGATCTCGTGCTCGAGAACGCTTCAAGAAGGCTGTTCGGACTGTTATATCGATGCAGTCATACCCGAGAACTTATGGCTCGCAATCTCTTGATTGGATGCTACATTCAAACCCTGCTTCCCGCACCCCTTCGATAGGAGGAAACGTAACTCGACGTTATAATCTTTCTGCTCTCTCCCAAAAGTTGCGGAATTTGGAATGCACAGAAGATATCTCGCCTCATCAAGCACTCGTGAGAGACTTGCAATTCTCCCCCGATGGAAAGTACCTCGCGACGGCAAGGTAATTCCAGAAATCTTATCATTGTGATGTACCATCGTTAACATTGCTCGTCGATGATAGCTGGGATTCAACAGCATGTATATTCAAGGTTGCCGTGAGTGCTGTTTTACTTGCTAGTCTCGAAAAATTGGAAGAACCTGACCGTCACATACTTCAGGAACCGTCCGTTGATAACCATGTTCTTTATCATGAGAGAGGCTTTACGGAGCAAATACTCTGGTCCGTGGATTTTCCTGATGTTGTTATTGTCACCACGACGATTAAATATCTGAACAGGTCCGCAAGTGGTGGCCACTTGCTAACCAGGTCTCCCCGCGGCATTAAGATCTGGACAAAAGTAAGTTGTGGTTTGAAACTTCTGGTCCGTTCTCAAGCAGTGTCACAGGATGGCGTTTGCTTGAAAACAATCCGTCGGCCACATATCGTCAAGTTCTTGCAGTGGGTGCCTCTTGCAGATAGTAAGTGATATTGAACTCTGAACGTCACTTCAAAATCCTAATAATCCACGAGTGTCTATCCTGTCTGTCGAGGGGTGTGAAATTGTGAAACTAGTACGTCTTGTCCACATTATACAAGATCGGGAAACGTGACATTCCTTAGGACAAGGATGGAGAGGTAAATACTACATTTTCGAAGCCAAACTTAATCCAAAGCATCCGAGAAGGTCCTTGAAACCTACAGCTTCGGGCGTGTTCAACTTCGACGGATCGTTGTTACATCGGATGGCCATCGTATCATAGGCATTGGTCCTATAGGGGAAGCGCCTAATGGACTCCATCCTAGTCGTCCTGCAAGAGTAGAAAAACGCATTGTAGGCAAGTAACCCACCCATGTGAAGATTGATGACGGCTCACGAAAACATTTCAGTGTATAACATGCGTACAGGTCTTTGTGAAAGGTGGGCTACCACTTGCTAACATCCTAATAACAACGCTTCTGACACGCGACTCGTGAAGTCAAATACCACTTTTTCAGGATGTAAACGACGTTAAATTGGCAAGAAACAACACCCACGTCCTCTTTTCGTTCGAGGATCAGGTTTGTAGTTCGCGATGCAAGATAGCATGGTTTCCGCTTATGCTCTGAACTACAGTCCCCTCCTCAGCTCTGGAAGATGGATTTGGTCGGGGGCCGGGGTCGGGCCACCCGTAATTGTGCGAAACTCACCTTTCGTCATGCATTTTCGTCTCCAGTCTCCGTTGAATACGTCGGATTAACGTTTGGCGGCAAGAACGATCAGTTCATACTCTGCGCCGGAAAAGGTACGTTTTGTGCTGATTTTTTATTCTAATCTCTGCTGATGATGTTATATAGCCGGAGATATCCTCATTTGGGATCGAGAATCAGCTAATCTTCTTCATCACATCTACCCTAAGAACCCTGACCAGGATTTGACTTGTATATCATGCAATAGCCTCGCAGGTGACCCTTTTGCGTTTGCTGTAGGCGGGCACGATGGAAGTATTCGTATATGGTCAACATTCCTATGTCTCACCCCTATGACTCCATCCCACGATCCACAAGATACGACACCCCCCGAATCGCAATCCAACTACTCTCTGAGAGGATGGCCCACAGACAGGATCCCCTCGGATAATTTTCTGAAGGTCGTTACGCCGACTCGGCGGTTGCGATCTCCGAGTATGACGTCAACAGCTTTCCTGTCAAGGTCGAGTTCGGGATCCGCTTATGGGACACAAAGAAGTATAAGTCAGAAATCGGATACTTCATTATAATTTAATTGCCTATTTTTACTAGACGACAAGATTGTAATACCTACCATATCATATGATAACTTCAACTTTATTTCACAATTGACAGACACTTCAGTTCTGATTAGCGGAAGGACCTAGCCAGATATGATTCAGTGCACTAGGCAGGATGCCATTGTCAGATACTGCATGCATGGCATTCTTATGAGCTGTGTACACAAGCAACGGAGTGGTTAAAGAGAGCTCACACGCACAGTCTACATATGAAATCCACGAGCTCACCGCTTTAAATTGACGCAAATAGAGCTCAGGCCGTAACAAACCTAAGCAGTGTTGATGATAACCAAGCCTCAAACCAGGGGGGACTAATGGAGGCATCAGAAGCAAGGATGGGTATGGATGCATGCGGCCCGAAGACAGTGGCAGAAAAAATCACAGCTTGGCAAGTAGGGGCGTTGCGTCCCCTATAATCAGAATTGTCAAGGATAGACATAATGCGAAGTGAAAGGGGGGAATAATCCATCCTGCATTGCCAAACCGAAGATATAGAATGCAAGATGCAGCGGGTGTAGCGATAAGGCACGAAGTCAAGCGAAGATGGACATTGAGCACTGCTAGCGAAGTGCAAAAGTGATGGAGAAAAGAATAACCGCTGCAACACAATTCAATTACCGATGAAATATGGAATTTTTTCGCCAGAGAAAGGCAATTTCAGGATGTGGCTGAGGATGATGACAGTATATCGAGAGGGGACGACAAACGGACCTTCCCAAGGATTGGCGGGGACGATAGGTGAATCTAGGATCAACAGATCTGGTCAGTGACAGGGTGTACCGAGGGTGGGAGACTCCGGTTCAGAAGCCAGAGGCAAGGCGAAGCCACGGTGAGTGAGGCACGAGGCATAACCAAGCGAATGAAGGCGCAGCAAGAAATCAAGATGAAATACAACGGGAGAGACTGCAATCACCACGCTAATGATGCCAAAATAAGATTTCGAGATGGAAAGGATCGTGAAGTTGTGATGCTCAGGATAACCCAAAGCTAGAAACGTAAATGACCAGAAAAGTGGAGCGATCGCGACTCACCCAAGTAGATATTACAATGAGCGAGGTGATGGCGAAGCAGGCTAAAAAAACAAGAAGCGCACGAAGGGACACGAAACAAATCACACATTGAATAGAATCTGAATTGTGATATTGGGATAACTTGACGAGGAGAACGTTTATGGACTGGGTAGAGATGCAGACGAAAGACTGAAACATGTGTGTTTTCAAGAGACGATGGAATGGAGGAATGACAAGAGGCCACGAAGAGCATCCACTGATATGAGAAGCCTAACTGCGACAAGAAAATATTACCTGAGGTGCTGTGCCGCATCACTTTTCTGACCCACACCTCTTCGTCATGTATGCTCTCCTGTTCTATCTTGCAGCTTGATGCTATTCCTACTACAGACATATGTTACCGGAAGTTATGCAATATATCTGGTGCGGACGCACCATTCTGCTGGGCATCATACTCCTTGTGCTTCATTGCGCGTGGGCGCTTGTTAGCCTGAGATTCGAGAACCCCACTCAACCGACAGTTCGTTCAACACAGCAGAGAGCGGCGCATCATCCTAGATTATATGCTCCAGGCAGGGACTGTCTGGATGCAGCCAGGGGATCCCCATGACCTATGAAGTATGAGGCTGGAAATTGAGGTGGCCGATGTCATTCGAGATCATATATGCTTTTGAGATCTATGTAAGATGGGCATTGAGGTTCGAACACTGGAGTGCTATCACACTAGTTTCATCCACATAAAAGGGAAATTAGTTATCATAAAAAATAAGTTATTCTACAAGTCGTTTACGTCCTGGGTAGTTTGAGGATTTGGGTGGTCAAATGACCGATTAGTGTAAACTTTTCAATAGGGAACGACAAGGGAAGGTCTGTGAATCATGAGCCATTTGTAGTATGGTGACACGTACCTTATCCTCGTCACCTTTTCTAACATCCACAAGGTAAGCTGCATCGCACACATCATTTTCAAAGTCATCGACGACGCACGAGCGACCATTCCTCTCGGCCAACCCACTCCTAAATTCGTCAGTAGGGGTTTCCAATGGGAAACGTGTGAGGCCCTGCTCTTCTTGGACATGGTGGTAGACTTGGCAGTTGGGAATACCACTGGATAAGGTTAGGGGCTTGAATACGACGAGGTTGACAGGATATTACAATGAAATAGATAATTCCCCTGCGGTTACCCGTTGTAGCAGCGCACATGTATTGAAAAAGCGCGTAAGATAACGACAAAGGAAGTATACATGCGACAGGGACGTGAAATGAGCGCACCCATCGCAAGTTCCGGTCATATTGAAGCTTCGGAAGAAAAGATGGATGTACACGAAATCCGAATTTGCTGTCAGGGTCGACTAGACTGCAGTGTGTACGTATCAACCAATGAATTTGTACTTGTCGTGTGGGGATGAGTTTATGCTACGGGTTCGCTGCCTCAGCCCTTGTGCCTCGAATGCTTACTCATTTTCGGCTACGGCGTGGTTAGACCTCTGCTAAAGATGAGGTTACAGCAGGTCTACAGTCCACCCAGCAATGGGACATGGTGTGAGGAACCGCGGCTGCCACATTAACGGTGTCGGCAGGAAGATCTAGAACAGTCGATCTAGCCGCATGGGATCGTGTTGGCCCTGGATCAGCAGCGCCCAGCAATCACGACACAACCCAGACAATGTGATACGCAATGAGTTAGTGAAGTAACAACAGGAAGCAAACTACAAGTGCATGAAAAAAGTGAACGATCCGAACAACAGCGTATCGCATGAAGACGATGCATTGGATTGCAACAATAATACAGGGAGCATCTTATAGGTTTGATGAGGAGAAAAAAATCAGTTAGCAAAGAGAAGAGTTGGTCGAGTGATACTCAAGGTGCGAGATTGACAAAGATGGCTGCAGAAAGGACTGTTGATGGTGAGGAGTAGGAACCAATGGAAGATAGGTCGACAAGAGTGTACGAACCTTTCGTGGTGTGTAGGGGATGTATGAAATCGCCTGGCCACGGCTACAAGCGCGTGTGAAGTGAATTGATTACGACCCCTGCGCGTCGGAACAGGAAAACGGGGCGCAGCGTGGACAGATTCATAGCATACTGTCGTCGAGTGGCCATGCATCTCCTTACGGATAACCAGTTTACTACCCACATTTGAAAACTGAGACGAGAGGCGTTTTCAAGGGCAATATCATGATTGAGCTGAAGCAATGAGTAAGCACCTAGAAATAGTCGTGAAAAAGGCTCGCAAGGAAGAACATACAACAGCATGTTATACTCCAGAAAAAAGTTCCATCGTCAGGGCATGAGCAAATAATTACAGAGTAGGGATCAAAGTTGGTTACAACTTGTTAGAACTGCCCAGAGGAATACGAGGAGACCCAAACTCATTGGGTTGGTTTCTAAGGGAGTTTTCGTTAGATGAATTGATGTGTTATCAGGAGAGGACGTTACTTTCGCCTGTTGTTGTATCAAACTATTGTTATGTGAATTAAAATCACGAGTCGTCTTCACTGCCATGTCACATTCAAGACAACAAGGAAATGATACAAGTTAGGCTTACCTGGACTGTTCTACCGGGCTTCGCCAGAGATCTTCCACCAAGTACATTGACGAAATATGGTAACATCTTCATGAGTAATGGAGGCGTACTTGAGCACCCCTTCGAACAGTGGAAGGGATACCCTTGAGCATTATGCTGGAGCTAAACGATAAGACAATCTAAATGATAACGTGTATCGCGTGGACACCTGCACCTCTCTAGCAACCAATTGCGTGTTTCTCAGGTGGAGGTTCTAAAAAAGATGAAGTAGGTAACTTGGAGTTGGGAGTACATGTACATCAGCTAGCCTTCACGTATCATATTTGATGGCTGGTTCAGTAACGGGACGGCTGAGGAAGCAACAGAAGAGGATGACTCGGAGATGTGACTGCATGTGATGCGTACAGTATTTGGTGGCCAGATAATTTTGTGGGCACACGCATGAGTCGAGAGGGTTAATGTAATACCTTGGTTGTTTGTCAGATTAGTGAATCTGGGCGAAGGGACGCGGAGTGGGTCAATATGGATAATCTACTGATCACGTGAATATAAGCTCAACACACGTGACGATAATGAACCGCGACTTGGTTTTTGTCAGTAGACCGCACGTCTTCCTTGCGTTTTCCACCAGTGTTCACTAGGTTCGCTGCTCTTTCTACCTGCGTCATCTCACGACTTCATTATAAAGATAATTCTTGCAATTTATCTAAGCTTTTTGTAAGCACTTTTGTGACCTATCCTGTGTTACACGTTTGTGATTTAAAAGCAGGGTGCAAAGTCACTTTCATTAACTCTTATTACGACTACTTCTCCGCAACGAGGGTTCGATACACTTGTACAGCTCATGGCTGCCACTCAACAGTTACCGTCATGGATGACACTGTCAACTACCGTATACACAAATGCCGCAGGGCAAACTGTAACGAGCGAGACCACCCTTCAGCTCCCACTCACTTACTACGGTCCGAGTGTGAGTACATTTCTTACTTGTTTGTACATTCGTTTCTATGGCCGAAGAAACGCGCTTCAAGATAACTATACGTTGCGTACCATACTGATGCCCTTACTTTCCAGATTCCCTTAGGCAGTGACGGCGCTTGGACTTACGGCGGTCTTACCTCGCCAGCAGCTTCCACTTCCTCTCTAACGTCTTCACCTACCGCGACACTCTCCACCTTCACCCCAACATCATCCTCTGCGTCACCTACATCCTCTGCGACACCTACATCCTCTTCATCATCCTATCAGTCCACATCTGCCTCGTCTACATCTATATCTACATCTACATCCCCTTCCACCTCTGCGACACCAAATCATTCTTCGAATGCAACTGCCTTATCTAAAGGAGCCCTCATTGGTATCATCATTGGTGCCATCATCTTGTTCATCATTTTGCTTCTGCTTTTCATCTGGTTCGTTCGTTGGAACTCCCGTCGACGAGACTCTAGAGCTATCACACCTATATGGACAGGGTGGAATGTTCTTACACCTGATCCAACCGGCGACGAGGAGAACCGTCCAGCTGGTCTGGGTTCTCCTCGCGACAGCGGTGATGATGAAGCAGATTCTTTCCTCCGTCGTAGCACCGCTACTGATCCTGAACGCCGTCCACGGCCAGTATCTTCTCTTCCGCCTGGTGCCGCCCCACCCCACATTGTAGGAAGCACTGGCTCCGACAGAACAAGGTCCTCCCAGGCTTCGACAGACTATGGCGTCGTCCTGCCTGGCTCAGGACACTTTGGACAGGCATACAGTGGTAATGGTGGCCCAGCCCACGCCAGCAGTGAAATGCTAGGCCACATCATGCCTCCTGGAGAGCTCCTTCGCATTGAAGATGAGGAAGAGCTGGAAGACATATCCCGACCACGCATGTACAGCTCAAGTCATCCCTCTCTGCCCGAGCACATCGCCCCCCTACTTCCACCCCCACCTTTTGAGGGCACTGCTACGCGCAAACCTTCAGACCGCTCACTACTTAACGAAAAGGAAAAGTCCGTCCGCAGTGCCTCTTATCCAACAAGTGACCTGGAGGACTCAAAAGTCTTCACTGCTCGCCGCGTACGCGTCCAGGAGCTCGGTTCCCGCAGCCCGCAAGATGACGACTCCACGAATACCCAGCCTGTCGCAGGACCTGGCAGCTGGCGCAACTCCTTCTCTCGTCTGCGAAAAAGCTGGTTTGGATCCTCGTCATCTCGCAGCGGCTCAAACTCGCGCAAGGGATCGGATAAAGACGCAGAGGCGACCCAATCCTTACTCGGCCGCAGGTTTGGTGTAGGTTATACCTCTGCAGGAGAACGTCCGATGTCGAGCGTGAGTGCTAAGAGCGCGATATCTGGGAACACGGTGTACCATGACGCAGTCTCTCGTATGGGCACCCCGGTTTCCCTTCCTTCCAGAGCCATCACGCCTGCGAGTCAGAGGGGAAGTGCAGTGCCTGCAACGGACTTTGGACCTCCTATGCGGAGTGGGGCACCCCCAGCATATGACGATCCATATGATTTGTCGAGTAGTAGGAATCCCAGCCCGTTGTCCCCTACAGGCATCGATGTTCTGGATATACCAGCACCAGCACCTTTCTCGTCCGCTTCGACGAATGGGAGACCTTTGCCGCCAGGTCTTGTCCCGTTGTCTAGTCGCCATGCATGGAGGGACTCGTTATCCGTGATCACTGGCTCGTCAAATGGCGCCGGTATCACAATCGATGTTCTCGATGCTGAGCCGCCACGAGCAGGTGATGGTTGGAGAAACTTAGCCGGTGGCTTCCTCGGTGCCAGTGCAGGACCAGACCCAAGTGAACAGAGAACCCCGTTTGGAACTGTGAGTTTGGATACCACTGCTAGAATCTTGAATTAACGGTATTCGTTGATACAGCCCCAAGTCATCCATCAAGGAAATCCCTTGGTCTCTGAGCGAGGGTCTTTGCACTCTATGCGTTCGCACCTAAGCCCCTACTCTGCACGTTCATCTTCAGGCTCAGCACCTACATCCTTCGCACGCGTTTTCAATCTCTCGGGGTCCAATTCCTCTCGTCCTTCTGCAAATTCCGCCCAATCACGCGTAGCAACCTCCTCTGCATCGCTAAACTCTAATCGACCGTTTGGTCCTATCTCGCCATCGGTGAGCGCACTTGGACACGCAGATCCCTCGCAGTATATGATCCACACTACTGAGGAATTCGAGGACCAGTTTGTGGAACCAGGCAGCCGCACGTCGATCCTTGGCCCAATGCCTTCATTCTCCACTCGTTCGGCACTCTCCCAACCAACGATCCGTAGTGTGGGTGGCACAACGGTGACGAGTGATGATACAGAAGTGACGAGAACGACTGTCACTTCAGGCTCCGAGGACGTGATGAGCACGCCTACAGCGTGGTTTCAAGAACGGATGAGGGCCGAGATTTGAGATGACTCGGCGCTATAGGATGTGTTCTGTTCCAAGCGCTGGGGTAGAACTATTCTATTGATGCAATATTTCCTTACTTATTCATCTTCATGAACTATATATCTTGTTGCTCCATTATACTCTCTGCGATACCTCCTGACTTTTGCGATGCCTATCATACTTGATCTTCTCTGCTCGTTATGAAGATTACGATTACCTTACTTACGACTGATGATGAAATCGATTCTTGTACAGCTGATACTAGATAGGCTCCGGGTCACGTGATTATTTGATTGTTCGGCGTGCTCTGAGTCATTGATCGTTCGCTATCTAGACGCTGAAGCGTCCTCCGAGTCCGACAAATATGACGCTCTAAATACCACTCTAATGAACTGCGCGATACAACATCGATTGCGTGATACACTAGCTACTAGTTACTTCGCAATATACAACATGGTCCTCCAGCAGTCTAGGTTGATTTCTCTAATGAGTCTGTTATGCATGCAGGTAATTCTTGCTCAAGCGGATCGCGATACGGCGGCGATACTTGGCCTTCTCCAGAAGTTGGGTGACATCTACGGCTTTATTGCAGAAGACAGGAGGCTTCACCAGATTTCTGAGCAGACCCTCGAGTGCACCTATTTTATCAGGGATTATTCGGAGACCGAGAGCTTTTATGAGTCTTTGCAAATCACTGCGCTTTTTACAGTCTCAATGTTCTACTATTGCCATAGGGAGTAGAGCCGGAAAGAGCATAGGCCGGGAAACAGATGATGCAATTTGAGCCACAGCAGGATATTGGATAAGCTTATGGTCAACTTCCCGTACCGTACCATCGTGACTGCCCGTGGCGAACATGTAAGGTTTGTCAGTGGAATGATTCCATGCAACACATGTCAAAGCCCCATCAAATGGTTGAGGTCTGAGCAAAGCTGCGCTATCGCGATCCCAGATGCGCCCGCTGTGTCCGAGTATTCATAAGTACAGTTTTAGATAAAACTACAGGTTAGGAGAAACGCACCCTTTCCTGCGCATAACATTAGCCAGTCCTCCTTGCCGCCAAAGTGACTGGAGCCCGCGATATCC
Source organism: Suillus decipiens (assembly GCA_016695475.1). NCBI lineage: Eukaryota > Fungi > Basidiomycota > Agaricomycetes > Boletales > Suillaceae > Suillus > Suillus decipiens. The sequence continues at coordinate 5,484 of MU173067.1, read as the reverse complement.
ACCTGAGCTTTAGGCAGATACGTATGACGGAGAAGTAGCCTAGCGACTTGTGCATATGAGAATTGTCCGCGACCTTGAGCATCCTGCACTAACTCCATTTTCCACAATTGTGGAGGTGTCTGCAAATTCCAAGTAGGTGATCAGAGGATTTAAAGATGTGCTGTCTCTTAGTACCTTGCGTTCAAAGGAAATCAACACATTTCCGCCCCTTTTGTATCACGCACGTCGTTCACGACGGGAGTTGATATTGAGATGCAGAACTAAAGTAAGTCTCTGAAAATACACTCAAAACGGCCTTACCCGTTGTGCTTTCGGCACAGGAAGTAAAAAGAGCGGTGCCCAGCCTGTGATAAAGTAACCTAGGTGGGTCATTTAGACAAGACGTGAATCCAGCACACGGCCACATCATCGTTCCAAAACATTTTGAGTTGAAGGCTTCGATGATTACGGCACAGTCTTTATGATGACATTATGTAATTACATCAAGTCCAACTGCTAGTATTTACACAGTTCAGTCTTCCTACATAGATGAACTTGTTGCTTCAGAGTCACCTGCTCTCACGCAGACACGTGAGGATTTCATTAGCCACCCTCTTTCGAACTCCATCGTTGTGTTCAATCCAGACTCTTTGTCTGAGGAACACGATGGTTGATTTTTCCTATCCTCACCCTTGATGGAATTACATATCACCCATGATATTGTACATGGCTCTGTGATTTTGTCGAATTTCTCCATGAGCTCATGGTTTATTAAATTTTGTCATGTTACCGCAGATCAAGTTACTGATTCATGGGATATAGGTTCCTTTAATTAATCCCTACCCAGAGCCACAGAGTGTCCTTGTTCTTGACAACTGCCGCATTCATCACACTGACGAAATTCGTCAGCTCATTGAGGAAGAAGCTTGTAAGTTATTTCGTGCTCTTTACTTAGGTACTATGATCTGACCTGGCTTTAGCTGGGTGCTTGATTTTTCTTCCACATTACTCCCCAGACTATAATCCTATCGAGAAGGCTTTTTCGGCCCTCAAGGCATTTCTTCGCCGTCACTCCGCAAACAATACACTTACTGCTATTGACGAGGCATCACACCCAACAAAGCACAAAGGTATTTTCGTTCATCAGGATATGTTGTATAGTCTATTCTACTCTAGTAACTAGTTGAATGGATCTTCGTCATTTGCTTCTTCTTCATCATCCCTCCACTGGTCAACTATCATCTCATACCCACAAGGGACAGGGAGCCAAGCTCGTTGGCCAGGAAGCTCATACACCACGTGATTGATCAAGAAAACAGTTTTGAACGATGTATCCTCAGTCTCTGTTGTAGACATGGTATATTGAGGCAGCTAGTACTGTAGTCATTCTCTCTTAATCTCTCAGAGTCCTGCCCCGGATGTTTCCGACTAATCGCATGATTATGAAATGTTAACTTTACATCATGAAATACATCTCTCGTGCGGAAGTCGTCTATTGCGACTCGAGCAATACAATTGATAGACAGGATATCAACAAGTGGCTTTGGTGATTTGTCTCGGATGGCTGCTTCATGCATTTGTGGGAAGCAAGCACAGGTGGACAAAACCTTTCTCACACTACAGGACATTAGAGAACTCGTGAGGAAAGTATATAGTCTTATATTGCAATATAAAGGAATATACAGGAATTATTTCCATGATATTAACTTACAAGGACACGCCTCCGGTCGGCTCAAAGTTCTTCTAATATAATAAACCGAGACATAGAGTGTCTCTTCGCGTGCTGACTCTTGACAGCGCAGAGTATAATTGACCGTGTGTAAAAGGAGCTGTGCGAAGGTCAAGTGTGGTTCACGCTAGTGTTAGCCCTTGGCAACCATTAAATGCGGTTGGGTGGACACAATGGCCAACGATGACACAAAGGATGAGCATCAGCGTTCGCAACAACACAGCATGACGGGGTGGACGCAATAGCACCCGAGCCGGCGGTTATGCGTGCTTTATTACTTTAGATAAGGTAATATATACCCAAAATAAAGGCAAGTAATCAACACGATCGCTAACAAGAACTCACGGGTTTACTATTACTGATGCGAACGGTCGCGGTCTGGACTAACAGTTGGATATCAGGGGTCGAGGTACGAGCTCGACACTTTTCGGGATTCTTCGGGAATGATGGCATGGTATTGGCGGGCATCGTTACCGCTGGCAGACATATATAAGGAAGTATTTTTACGGTACAACTTGACGCCATGCATTTGTAATCGGGTTCCCTGTACAATCGGTACTTCGACGACGTGTCTGAGACTTGCGGATAACGCAACATGGACAGCAACACTTGTTACACTAACCTGGGCAATATCATTCTGCCATCGGCCCGAGGTATATTCATAATGGGCTTGCATCCACGATGACTTGGATCGACACTACCTCATCATTGCTTTTCCGAGGGGGATGTTTCGTACGTGGCTGACATGCCCAACATTGTCATCGCATTCGCTAGCACATAAGTATATAAAGGGCTACTACTGAATACGATATCTTTCCAGCAAGCCATGTTCCTAGCTGCATCCTTCTCGACACTGGCTGTCCTGGCTTTGTCAATCACGGGATCGCCCGTTGAAGTTCGCAATGCCCCCATCACCATCCCCATTACCAGGAGACTAAGCATCTCCAATGGTACAATTAACCTCTCGCAGCACGATAAAGCTCGTGTGGCAGCCTCTAGGAGCTACAACACACATGACCGACGTGCTGATCGCATTCCTGTGTCAAGTTTTTATTTTGGTTACAACATAGCAGTTGGCATTGGCATCCCCCCCACAACCTGTCAGTTAAACACTAAAAAATCATGCATCTGCTAATGTATCATTGAAGACAACTTGATGATCGACACCGGCAGCTCAGTCACATGGGTTAAAAGGCCACCATACTTGCAAACTGGCACTAGTGTCGACACTGGTCAGCCAGTAGAGGTGGAGTACGGTTATGATGACGATGACGACGACGACGACGACGACGGGACCTACTTCAAAGGTATGACATACAACAATGCCATCAATTGAAAGCTTGAATACCCACGATTATATATAGGAACTATCTGGAGCGATACTGTTACTCTCGGTGGTGGGCTCACCGTCACCGAGTTTCCACTTGGTATTGCCGAGACTGTGGAGGGCTTCGAAGAAGATCAAATTGGTATCCTTGGCATCGGGCCTAAAGCCTTGTCACGCGGGGCTCTGATAGATGAGCCAGATGACACAATCCCGACTATCATTGACTACCTGTATAACCAAGACAAGATTGATCACCGTGTTGTTGGCGTCTTTTTCCAGCCCATCACTAGGGAACCAGACAGCCTTTCAGGAGAACTCACTTTTGGTGAACCCGACAATACCAAGTACATTGGTAATGTTGTCTGCACGTAAGCTACCTCAGCTCCTAGATCAATCTAGACTGATAGTAATTGTTTTGTTTCAGTCCTATCACCACCACCACCCCTGCATCGAAACATTGGGCTATCAATCAGAGGATTACCTACGGCTCCACGGAGATCTTGGGCACCACTGCTGGTATCGTCGACACTGGTGCCACCTTTCTTTACATTGCCTCCGGTGTGTATTTAGAGTGCAGCGTGTAATAATTGTCTAATCAACGTTCGATAGATGCCTTTGAGAGGTACAAGGCTGCGACCGGCGGTACTTACCATGAGGGCACTGGTCTTCTCAGTATTACCTTGAAACAGTACATGGCCCTACAGGACTTGAACTTCCATATAGACGGCGTACGTCAATTCTATCAGCCCTCTCACCTCTTGTTCACCAATTTACACAGCAAATATTCAGTCTTACCCGTAATGCCCAAATATGGCCTCGTCATCTCAACCGCGAGATTGATGATTCTGCTGATCCCAATGGCATATATCTCATCGTTAAAAACATTGGCAGGCCCTCCGGCTATGGGCATGACTTTAATCTTGGCGACACATTTCTCCAGCGCTTCTACACTGTGTTCGATGGCTCCAAATCCTGCGTCGGCTTTGCCATAACCTCGTTCACTTATGCCACCACCAACTACTAATATGGAATTAAATATACGAAGGATCGGTTTTCAGATGGAAAGCAGCATACGAACTTGTACAATGCAATCCGCACGCGCTACTACCTCAATCTGTGCATTGCACCTTGACTCCGAATTCTTCCATCCATTACATTTACTTTTTGGATCACAGCCATGGCTAAGGCAATACTATTACTAGAGTGATGACCAGCCTGCGTATGATTATTCTTCTCAGTGAGCACACCATCAACTATTCAACGTTAACTTGAAGCCCAGAGACTCGGACATTCATCGATTCGCGTCGTTTTACTTTCACTTCTTCACTTTCGGTCTGTATTATGTTCTTCCATATTCTTTTTTTCCACGGTGAAACAGTGGCCTAAAGGAGGAAGGCAGGTTAGCAAGATCAGCGTATGAGAACTTCCAAGAGCTGTTGGAAAACCCTGTTACAGACGCTCAGGTGTGAAAATTCAGCTTTGCGCTTCTGACTCACTTTGACGGTCGTCCACACACAACTTACTGGTCGACCTTTTTCCTATACCACGTTATATCGTCTATGACCAGGTGGCAGTCAAGCTCGGTTCCTGCTGTCGAAGCTCAATCCGTCAATGACGCACATGTCGACATCGATATATGGCACTGCACAAGCTGCAGGTGCCGGGCAGGCGATCTTCATAGACGACGTCAGCTTGCAGGTCTTCATGGAACACCTGAAACGCCTGGTAAGGGTTTCTTTGTTACGGTATCCCTATGTTTGCTTACGACTGCTAGGCTGTGGGCGCACAAACGAACTAGAATACTGGTTAGATGTTGTCTTGTGCACTGGACGCTGTTTATTGTTTCGCGTTCTTATCGATTATAGTAATGTTGATAGTGTATCGTAAAATGTCCATTTTTCTGATTTTCGACTTGCAATGCGGTGCGCAATCTTATCTAGTTGGGGATGAAGTCTATGGTTGAGGATCAAATCGATCCGACTCGATCTCACATATTAAATGGTCTGTATTTACATACTTTCAGTTTTGTATCCCTTCCTTCGCCTGTTCAGCACTTTGCTGTGGTTGAAGACCTGGTATAAAAATAAACGTGATCAATGGGGACGCGTCAAGCACGTGCTACGCTGTGCTCTAATCTCTAGTCTTCTGGAATGCCCGGACATACGCCGCATAGAACACCTCTTAAACGTGTCTCTCAAGGGTTTCTCTTTGCTCTCTCGCGATCAGGTAAGAATCTGGATGCGCCTAATATTCTTAATCCTGCCCCCCAACCTGCCGGGGTGAAAGCACCTACCAAATATGGCAGGGGAAAAGCATCCTCCTTCCTTATTTGCATCCGTGGGCAAAAGTCACAGAGCTTCCTCTGCCATATTTGCATGCACAGGCACAAGCAAGAAAGCTGGACAAAAGTTCTGCTCAGCGCTTCTGAATGCACAGATGAAAGTTTAAC
>MU173066.1:77991-105447 GCA_016695475.1 Suillus decipiens | reverse complement strand
ATCCTGCACCAAACTAACAATTGCTCTACACAGCTATGGCTATCATGACGGTGATTGAGAGTGCCATGCCACTGTCAGATCTATGGCAGGGCCTTACTGCACAATTCGGGATTTCATGGGTCGCGTTAACTGTCGGCTTCAACATTATCGTGACCGGATTGATTATTTCTCGGCTGCTATTCTTTCATCGCAGAGTACGATCTATCCTCAGCGATGAACAAAGGAGTACATACACGGGGACTGTAGCGATTCTGGTGGAGTCTGCCCTTCCTTTCACCGTCCTGGGTATCGTATACCTTGTCACCTATATCCTAGGCATCCCAAGTGCGACGGCAGTAGGGATAATTTGGGGAACCTTTGTGGTGCGTTCGCATGCGCTACTAGTACAATTATACTGACGATTTGCTAGGTTTTGACACCCCAGCTCATTATTTTAAGGGTTGCTTCAGGGGTTGCATGGTCAAGAGACACGGGCTCCAGCATCACTCAAACCACTCTACACTACCACGACAACTCATCTTCTGGCAGCAGTAATATGATCATGAAGAATCTGTGATGGTAGGGCTCAGGCGCGTCCACCTCCAAATATCTAGCTTCCAAATCACATTGTGCACGAGATGTCTTCCGTCCATTTCAACCATTGTAAAACAAAAACTGCCATCTCAACCAAACAACTAGTCCCGGAGTGCATTGCAATCAAACGGCCAGCCTGAGAACGAAGTGCGTGTTTCACGCTGTGCGTCTGACGATGAAATTACGTCCTCACGTCGAGTCATTTGTGAGGCTGTGGAAATGACGGATGAGTAATCCCATGGACAAAAGCTGTAGCTCAGAGCCATAGCAAGAAGGAATAACCATCTTTATTTGCGTAACTTCATACATCTCGTAGGCAAGCTAGGTATTAAGGGCGTCCAAGTTGACAATCACCCGAATAAACTGCGACTCGCTACCAGTCTGGAAGATTAAATGGACCAACCAAGCCGTGATGTGACAACCGCAATATCGTCGTTACCGAGCGTAATTACGTATAACTTGACGAACACAAGGACCCGCATGGATATAAATCTGTGGAAGATACCCCTATTGCCGCTATCACTCATCCCCCATCGTTATTGTAACATCATGATTGCTAAAGTTCTTATCATCATCTCAGTATTTGTGGTCTATGTAACTGCTGCACCACACCCAGATGTAGGAGGAGGTAAGTGTAGCGAATAGAAGTCCGAGCCGTCGCTTCCATATTCAATGTATACTTTAGCTGCTTATGTTGCCATCGGGGATGAGGCGCCGAAGCCAATCGAGTCTAAATTGCTCACATGAGTCACCGACGATGGTGATTCTCTGGAATAATAAACTGGAGTTACGGTGTTCGGACTCGAGTTTTTCGCAACTGGGAACTGTGGAAATTGGGAGGAAGGATGATCACACAGCATCGGGGTTTGTAGTATTTAAGACAGGTTTTCGATATGTCAAGATAATATTTAGGTTGTCGTCGAGTAGATCGTTGGCTGCTGTGTTAATAGACTATAGCTAGAGATGGTACGGTACGTCAGTTATGGTATGGGGAAAATATTTTGTAGTGGCCTTCACGTAACTAACTCGGGAACTATGTATATTTAGACTTACTTCACATGCACAGCCGCAGACAATGGAACCATGCATTGCATACTACTACTACATATGCATAGCCCCGCTGCAGATTTGAATAGCCTATCCCAAAATACCTCGGGTTAAACATGAGTTTATTCGCATGTGTCTTGCACCAACGTAAAGTTCTCCATGCAACCACGCTGATCCGTCATCACGGCGCTTCTCGGCACTGCCTAGATCATAGCTTCGAGTTTACTAGCCTATACGTTCCAAACAAATCTTCTTGTTCAAATAAGTACCATTCCAAAATTTTGAGAGTAGCATCAACATTAAACTCACTGAGCTGTCTACGTCCAAGTCTCGTTCACTGACAGTTAGTACTGGATCATGCCACGGACGTCCAGATTTTTTAATCCCAGAGAAGGGTATCAAGCTCTCAATCAGGTCACTCATTCCGATGACGAAGGTGACAAAATTTGTTAATTTGTCTCATCGAAACCATGCTGAAATAGCCCAGATGTCAAGGACTTACCACAGGCAAAACACAGCCAGACGTTGTTCGCCTGGCTCCTGGCGATCACGATAGTGTGCACTGTCTTGGATTTCTCCATGATTTTTTGGGATCGATTTCTTCGAGTTGACCCTCGCTCTGCTTCAACTTCAGACGAACTTGAGCGGCTCCCATTCCAGAACCCATATCTCAACCTCGAGATCCTTTATAAGAATCCTGACTTCAAGAGCTCTGCCCACGATCCAATTATTAACACTGTACCAGTGATCGCTCAAGTTTCCAACAGAGAGCATCAGACAACTTTCTCTCCGTTTCAGCGCTATAAGTCGGTGGTCCAAAGCAAGGCTCCCACATACGAGCGACGGCTGATAGTGACAAACGAAGTATACCATCCATAACGAATCTATTCAACAGACTAAATTTTAATTTTATCTAGCTCGAAAGCATTGCACAATTTCGTGTACTTGATTTTGGCATGGAGAACTGCAGCCTATCACTCACTGTCCCTCCAAGAAACAGCACAGAAGATACGCTCTATACGGATCTTGGTGATTCTGTAGTTCTCGATGTCTGGTCTCTACCAGCTAGGCATAAGTTGGACCTATTCAATCTGTCATGGTCGAAGCTTCCTCAACCGAGGGCACACATTGGCCAGATGAATGCGTCATACGGGAAGACCTATCATATGCCAAGTTTTCAGTGCGAGTCGCAGTCATACCAGACATTTGCAATCTCCTGTTCTAGTCCTGGCTGTCTTGTGAATGTCACGGGCAAGGATATGGGACCTTCAGGTGTGATCATTACGTCTACTATTGTTGATGGTATTTTGACTAGTCTCACTGGGCAGGGCTATACATGTACCAGAGTCAAACAGTTTAACTAGGCGCGCAGCTGAACTGCGCGGTCAGAGATTTCGTTACTAGGTCTGAGATAAACTTTGTAGCCTTAGAACATAGTGAACCTGAAGTATGTACAACGCCAGTGTAGAGTATAGAGTTACTTAATAGCGAACACCTCTTGGATCAAAATACCAGCATAAGTAGCTGTATTATGGCAAGTAAGCTTCGGGCGCAGCGGCGATGTCAATGTCAGCCGAACATTCTATAGTAGATCATGCTATGGTTCATGGGTTTGCACAGGATGTCTCGTCTGTCTCGTTAACCTGCCCATTAAGTCTAGTGTCGATCACTGGTTTGTTCACCATGTGCAACCTCCAGCACAGCCAATGAATTGATCATTGCTAGGTTGCCAACCACACTAGCGCTCATCAGCATCATGATCAACACTGTTACGGGGTATTACGCCATCTTACAGGCAATTGAAACATTATGCAAATCGCCGAGTAAATATTCTACCAAACAATTACTTAGATCAGAATGAGCAGTGCACACGCATAGCCTAGTACGTCCATTGTTGTTAATATAACAACTTGAACGCGCGAGTAAGCTGACGACTTGTTCTCACAGACGCAATGACGCACGCTAACAACTCCAAAACCCGACTTTGGATTGTCGCTCTCTGTATTTTCATGAAGATTAGCATGATACTCTTCTTCTGCGACCTTCAAGTCGGTAAAAGAACGGACAAGGTCTATTGTGAGCAAGCCCGCAGCCACTGGACATGTGAATGATAGATTGACTGTTCACTGCAGCATTTACCGGAGACGACTTTCCTCGACTGTTGCCTCTAGCACAGGCCGATCCAGTCCTGATGGCCTTCCAGGATTCAGTACGTTATCAGATGGACACTGAAGATGGGAGGGCGGAGTGGGCCAGCCTAACACCGGGTGACGGGCTTGTTTATTTGGGGGAACAGCCTGGCCACCCATTCTCGATCTCGATGTTCCACCAATTACGTTGCCTCAATATCCTACGAGAGAATATCGTCGGAGAAGACAGCAACGCAACTCTGAGCCGTCACTGCCTCAATTATTTGCGTCAGATGGTAATGTGTCGCGGTGACGCTCAGCTGGAAAACATATTATTAGCAAGCGAGAAACATTCATCCCACCAATTTTTCGTGCGACCTGGGTCATACGTGTGTAGTAATTGGAATTCCGTACTGGAGGAAGTGAGGAAAAACCAGGCTGGAGCTGAGCTCATGCGGTGATGCTACATACGAGCTTCGTTACCTTACATAAGACTTTGGACTCAGCATAGAATCAAGGGAAATAAAAATGTATAACATACACCAGACGCGTAACTTCAGACGGGTCCTCCACCACGAGCTGTATCCTTTGACAGTGCCTTGCAAAGGTCTTTCCCTTTGGCCCAAAAATATCACACGTGGCATCCCGCAATTCAATGCGACTGAGCGGCAAAATGTCGTGCAGTTCGGTTAAATTTTGTGGTCGAACTAAGGTGTAGAGCCTTGCGCAAACATTGAGGTGAATCCAATGTTCCTGAGTCTAGCTGATTGCCGTGTGACCAAATATTAAATACCTGGTAAGCGTAAAGGGGAGTTCATAAATGCGAGCTCTCCTGGCTTTCGACAGCACGAATCAAAATCGGACTGAGATAGAATCTTTCTCAACAGTCGCCCCCTAAAAGCCAGAGGCCTAGGGAGGTTATGGTCACTTTCGCTGAAATTTGTACAATTTGATGAGTACATTTGGCAATGAAAAGCTCAAAATACCATCGACCATGGGACAATATCCCATACCTCACGCTAGAGCGGCGTAATTGACGACTAATTCTGCCACATGGAGCCCGCTGGTTGCAGTCTCGTGGACGAGAGCAAGGGCAAATATGACGCTTTGATAATATTAAAGTAACATTGCGTTGATCTCCTCTGGAATCGCTGAAGCTACGACAATCCAAGATGAGGGAGCCCATCTTACATCTTGAGCCCAACCCTTCCCATGGAAATCGAGAAACTGCATAACGTTGAAAAAACTGTGTGGAGAGCGAGGCACGGGTTTGGAATGATGAAATTTTTACGACCTGTCGATGCTAGTAGTAGAATCATTCTGGTGCCGACAATTATCAGCTACTGAATGCTTATGAGGTTGTGGTTTGGAAGTGTAAGCCAAGTGACGGGCCACGGCCCTTGCAGCCCGTGCTGACTAATAATAATACGTGCCTTTTGCTTAGTTGACTTGCTTGGTTTCAACTTGAACCGGAACTTAGTACTTAATCTCTCCTTCTATTTCAACCACCAATGGAGTGGTTCAAAAACCACGAAATAACCTACTTGGAGAAAACTCGGAGGATCTTTCAGAGCTTCAACAATTGACTAGTCCTCAATGGTCAGTAACATCACCTGCTCCTGCATGGTTGCTACTTACTAGCGCGCTCAAACATCATTTTATGGTGCTTTCAATTCGCCTCACAGTGGCCTGGGCAGTTCTCGATAAGGAACTGTGCAACCCCCTCCCCTCACCTCGGTAGCAAATCCACCTCAAATTGACAATTACCATGGTTTGCTTCTCGGGCGTAGAGGGGGTCGCAATGCATACAAGTCGGCTCTGTGGCTCAGACAAAACACCTCGAACCCATCGAGTCAACAATCTTGATTCTGATTCTTCGTCGTGCTTCTTCCACCCTTCATCACCGTGTGGGATAAGAAAATCATTCATCTAGGTTCTACACCGAAGCCTCGGAGACCGAATACCCAGTTACTAGGCACATTCGTACAACGGAAAACAACGGGTTCATAATGTTAACCCGCTTATACGTTTTCGACTTGCAAGCGCTCGGTCTCCTTTTGATGTGCGTGGCGACAAGCGCAAAAGCGCCTCATATAACTACCATGCATGATGTTATGACATCGAGACTTCTAGATGATGTGGACATTGCACTCATTACCAAAACATCACTACGTGGCGTTCAACACTCGGCATAGTATTTTACAAGCCAGACAAGTTTCTTGTTCATCGTGAGTTCTCGATCAATGGCAAATGGAGCTCGAATTGACAATAACAAGTACTTGTGATTCTATCAAGATAATGAGTGGGGGCTTGGGCCAATCATGACTCGGTACTTGGGCGCCTTGATATTTGTCTTTTTCTTACTTCTATCACCCTTCAGTGAAAAACCACTTAAGACTCCACAGCACTAAGCAGATTGCAAGGCGCATGCGTATAATAGAAATATGTCAAGGTTGGCACATCGATTTTTATTATGCGTGTGCGACTCGTGCAGGTCAAGACTGAGCGCTCAGTTTCCCTCTGATGCTGTCACAGCCTCTGTCATTCAGAGTCGTGGTGCCGTCATGATACGATGAGTTAGGAATCGCACGTTGACTTTGACGATGGGGGCGTCGAGGCGCGATATAATACACATAAAAAATCGAAGTACAACGTATTGCTTATCGCAGGAGTGACGTGATGATGCAGGGCGCACGGTGCGGACGATATTGCACTTATGGCTTGATCGCGATCTTCAGCGCTCCTCTGCTATTCATCTTGTCCAAAGCCAGTTGGTAATCCTCGAGCTTGAACACATCTGTCACCATTCCCTTCACCCTGACCTTTCCGCTATCGAGGTATGCGACTGCTCGTGGGAAGCAGTATGTCTGTGAGAACGAGCCGATTATCTGATAGGTGCGAGAATCATCAGCATCATATTGCAGTGAAAGTTATGAATAAGAACTTGCAGTAATTTCATCCCCAAAGATCTTGGACGGAGGCCAATGAACGAGAGCCTTATTCTCATACACCCCATAAATCATCAACGTCCCACCTCTCCTCACATACTCAATGGACATATTTGCGATCTTCTCCACGCCCGTGGCTTCTACTACCACATCGAAGCCGTATGGGTTATCGTCTTTAAGTTTCTGCCACTGCGCATCGGGGTTCTGGCGGTCAAGCTCGATGTATTCATCACCGGCATCGAGTTCTCGTGCGATGTCCATCTTGATACCTTTGTTAGCAGCGATAACGACACGGGAGGCACCGTTGAGCTTAAGGAGCTGTGCGAGGATGAGGCCTGTGGGACCTGCGCCGAGGAGGAGGACTTCGATGCCGACGGGGGGATTGAGTTTGTCGAGACCGTGTATTGCGCATGCAGCTGGTTCTAGAAGGGTTGACTCTTCGTCTGTGAGGTTCTTGATCTTGTATAACTTCTTTTGATGGCTGTGATATGAATAGAATTGGGAATGGGAATCACATGGTAACACCAGGGTGTGCTTACTATACGATGTATTCGGCGAAGCCACCGTCGAGAGTGACGCCTCTGGCGTTAAAGTTCTCACACAAGAGGGAATTCCCGCGCCTGCAGTAGAAACAGTTGTCGCACTTGGATTTGTATGCTGTAAGAAAATTGTCTCCTGTATCGAGTTACACTTACGGTTAGACCGACATCGGCGACGCAGCGGTCGCCGATCTCGAACCCTTTGACATTCTTTCCCATTTCGATGACTTTTCCGATAGCTTCGTGACCCGGGATGAGCTGGGTGCGATAAGCTTAATATGGACTGACGTCACTGGTGATAAGGAGGACTGACTGGAAACTTGGATATGAATTCCCCATCGTGGATGTGTCCGTCCGTGCCGCATACACCTGTACAGACGATATGAGTGTGTGTTGTTCGCGATAGTCTGGAATGGCTATCACTGACCGCAACATGATACTGGGGTTTTGGTGGTTAGAAGTGAATATGGTGAGGAATGTGAGAGGTACCTTTCAAGAGAACGTCGTCGTCGCCGACTTTAGGTATCGGTACTTGCTTTATCTCAAAGTCTTGTGGCTGTCGCTAGGTTAGACGATGGGGTGACGGTAGTGGATGATGCCTACCTTGTTGTACCACAGAGCTCTCATAGTACCTTCAGGCATTGCGAGTAAGTGAAAGTTGGTAGTGAAGGGGATGATTTTTGTGATTATGAGTATCCAAGCTGGCTTTTATCCCCAAGAAAGCCAAACACGATCGAGTTCTGCTATTGGATTTGAATAATATTGATTCACTGATTGGAGTGACGTCATAACCTGCCATTTAAAATTGGTTTTGAAATTCTAGTCACTCCATCACTGAATCACACATGGAGCTCCTTTAGCCCTTGGTGGATCTCTTCGTTATCATTTTCGGTTTAGTATTGAACACGCCACCCATCTCAAAGATAGGCATGGTCATGTGCGCAGGACCTGCATCACGTGTCATATCATACATATTACAGCCCTTCACAACCCCGCACTACTCAACCACCCCCTCACAAACAGCCCAGCCTCCTTCTGCATCCCACTCGTACACTCATGCCCCGCCCCCTCTTCCACTACGACCCTCTTAACACCCCCCTCCCCAACTTCAAGACCCTCTACAAACTCGGCCGAGGCCACCCACGGTACAAGCTTATCCTCCTTCCCGGAGAGCACTAATACCTTCTTTCCCCAAAACGGATTGGAAGCGTCCTTGGCGCGGTACGCCAGTTTTGCAGGGTCGCGTGCTTCTATGTACGCTTTAAAGGAAGTGGGGAAGTAGGGTGGGGAGAAGTGAATATGCGAGGATTGAGCGCGTTGGGAGATGAGTTTCGTGTAGTCGGGGCACCCGATTATAGGGATTCCGAGGGTGAGGCGGGGTTCTGGATGTGTGTGAAAGGAGGGGGGATTGTGAGTGCAGAGGAGTAGTTAGATGGGCTGGGTGCGTACCTCGAGAAAGCGCAATCCATGTCGAATGTCCTCCAAGACTCACACCACCTATACCCCATTCCACAATAGTCCGTTCACTCGAGGGATAGAGGAATGAAGAAAGATGGTCTATTAAGAAAGACACATCTTCTGCTGTACCAGCTTCGAGTGGGGTCAGTTTCAGATTCACTACACACGTTTGTGGCTTGGACGTACTTTGGATGGTATACATATCAACGCTAAATCAGGGACCGTCAGCGTCCATATGTCATGCCATGCTACGATACATACGCATGCTGATCGTTATTCTTAGCCGGATCTTCACTCCATGCCAAGTTCCGCTTGGGGTCCACAAGTCTCGTTCCGTGGTTCCTGTGATCCTTTTCATCCACCCCGTCAATCCTTTCAAGTTTGCCTTCGCTACATAGGGGATGCAGTGTGACTCACAAAAGCCACAATGATAAGATCTTTCTTCCTCTCTCCGCCCACGCCTGATTCATAACTCTCACCAAAAATGACTTTGATAGTATCGACTACGTATGTTTCTTGTGCGCTTCCGAAGCGGCCGTGGAGGAAGAAGAGCGCGTGAACAGGGTCTGTGGAGCTGGGGCTCGAAGTGGTGTTGGAGTAGACATCGACGACGAGCCCGCCAATCAGGAGGGTTTGTTTAGTGGGCTCCATGGTAGGTGTTGTGTTCAAGGTGGGCTGTCAGGTATCATGATGGGAATGAATATATATATTATAATAGTATGTTCAGCTCGTTCTTCAATGTGCACCCGATCGACGATTAGTCACAAGTTCCCGTGTTCCCCTGTCGTGTCATGCATTAATATCGGTGTTTCGCATACGTGGCAAAATTAGTATCAGTGTCAGATGACGATGGTTAGATCTAACTGAAAGATGTCATCGTTAATTGCTAACCTTTGATAATATAAAAGACATATCGTCGACGTAGCCTACATATGCCGGCAGTCCCACAAGCCCTTAGAGAACTACTACGTCATCATGGATTTTGGTTTTGGAGTGTTTCCACGGATGCGCATTGACACGGGCCTGACACTGGTGTTATTATTGCTGGTATGTCATACGGTTCTTGTGTGTGAGGACCGGAGAGTTCAGTTTATTTAGACTGGCTACTAGTAGTAGTCCGAGTAGCGAAAATCGGTCTAGTTAGGCTTCGCGCAGCTTCGGTTTACTGAGCTTCGCAAACTTTTTACAACCTTTATGAAGACGCCATGCAACCGCAACGTCTGATGGACCCCGGATCCATTTCTGGGAAATTCGTGATTAGTACACGTCCTTAATAATTCAACATGTTCAGAACAATCACCAAGGATAAACAAGTCCCTCTTGCGCCCTGGACAGTGCGTGCAAGGTGGGAGTCCTTAGGGTTTGAGGTTTGTATACAATATCGCAGTGTTGTGTCTGTGAACAGGACCAGTAGATTTCGAAGTTTGCTGCTGGGATAGGCAAAATAAAGATGGATATGCCACATCTGATATGGATATGGATAAGACAATGACGAGTCTAGAATCTCACGAGTCCGATTAAAGTCTCGGCGCGTAATAAAATCAAGGCAACAGCGTGCAAGGTGCTCGTGGGTGTGTGGACGATCTATGTGATATTGCTTCGAGCGTCGAGGATCATCCATAAAGTCTCGGAGCGAAGTGTGGTAAATTTCAACACGCCCGGCCCCATCATTCAAGATCACAGGTGAGAATGCCTCAAGCATCATAGCTAAGCTCCTTTTATCTGCGTAAAAGAGCTCTTGGAGTTCCACAAGTGGCAACGGCCTGGCTAGATGGATGATAGACGCCAACATCCGGCAGTGCGCATCTGGATCCTCCGAAGTTCTAATTATTTGCCGATAAAGCTGATCAATGTCAGCACCGACACTCGACGTCTCGTGAAGTAAGAAATCTAGCCTCTCCTGCGGGTGGTGACCAGCGGCCGATATGAAATTGGTGACCATGGCAGCGTAAACAAACAGTCCGCCCGCCTTAAAGGCCAATGTCTCGAATTCTTCTTCCGATGGCCATGGGAAGGGTGGCTGACCGAAAACAGAAGGTCGCATTATCCGTATTTTGTCCAGTGATTCTCGCAGAAAGAAACGGACATCCTGTATGGTGTCTTCATCTCGAGTGGTAAGGATAATCTCGTAGACAGGGGATGGCACGGCCGCAAGGATATGCGCCTCGGGGCGGCTTGTGAACAATACGTGGATGAATGGCAAGTCTGGGCCCGCGAGGGCGTCTGTCAATAGCGTTACCAGTCTTGCCGCCTCTTCAGAGGAGAAGCATTCATCGAGAGCATCGATAACGATGACATAAGGCTCTTGACGGAATTTTAGCGTCTGCAGTGGCTTTATGATGAGCTCTCGTGTTTGATCTGCGTGAGATTTTCCGGGTGATAGAAGGTTGTCGTCATTCTGGATCGCTTTCACGATATCTTCTCGAATGCGCGGAAAAGCTATCGCCAGCTGGTACGCAATGGTAGGAATAATAGCGGCAGCTTTTTGTGCATGGTGTTTGCGCGAGAAGAAGAAGGTAGCAGCGAGCCTCTTCTCTGCTTTCATCTCCTCAGCAATAGTGAATGCAATAGATGTTTTTCCAACACCGGCGAGACCGTTGAGCCAGATGTTCGTCCGATCATGTTGGTCAAGGACTTGTCTTATCTTCTTCCGAAGGGCAACGCGTGTGTTTTCCATGCACCGTGAGTGGGGCTGGCGATATTCAGCATCGAAAATACCGCTATGTTCTACGACATTACATAAACGGTTCCATGAGCCGCTAGAAGATAACGGATGTGCTTAAAAACGGGGTTGGTCACCGAATCGTAGTAGTGTAATGAGCGGAGGGAGAACTTACCGAAATCCATCGTGGGAGGTAATGAGCGAGATGAACGATATGAGAGCAGGTAAGGTCTTAAGCGAGCTCATCAGGTACCACGTTGTGCCATCCATGATGAGACCGGGAACTTTCCACCCAATTTTGCTACAAACATTGCATGACATAAGCAAGGCATCGGTTGCCACACTCACGTTCAACCAGAATCGCAATAAAGCAACTTGACATTGATCAGCAGTATTTCAGTGCATGCACTCCAAGTTGGATCCCAGCTCGGAGCATTTATACCAAAGTCGATGAATTGGGGGTCTGATGGCATGTAGGTTCTCGTGAGTCGTCACCTGTACCTGCCCATATTGGTGGCTTTCTTACACAGAGTCCTGTCTGGAATGTGGCTCAGAGTTCATTCGATACTCAATGCTTGTTCGAGCTTTATGGTTTTTTACTGATACCCTGGACTGGATTGATGTTGATGTTTTTCAGCAAGATGTATTTACTCAAGAGATTGGCATCCATGTGGTGGTCTAAATTCTAATTGGACACACTCTGGCAGCGGGTAGACTCCTCATTCGGGGGACTATACATGGCCTAGATGGTCTTGCAGGAAGGCACCTTTATGTTGAGGTTGTCGACCCTCTGCAGGACCTCGCGGTCGTCGCATTCGAGACCGGTGACGAGCATGATGATGACGTCTCTTCGGTGGCATTTCGATTGGCTTTATCGTGACGTTCACACCTTCTGCATGCACTTCCTTGAAGTGCAAGTATCCTTGTGATGTGGTATCTGGTACTAATATCATTTTTTTGTGGTCGACCTGCTATCCGTGGGGCTCGCATAATTGTGCTCTATTACACGAGCAATTACGGTTCACTGGAAACGGCGGCGAGTGTTTCACGAAGTCTTCGTTTCTATCTCTCCCAAGGACTATTTTGATTGGTGCTACCGCTATATGTTACTCATGCCCCCCATTGTTCTACGGGACTGCGGCCCGCCCAGACCTTATGCCCGACTACTCCAGCTCATGGCAGGCGATTTTAGTCATTGACATGGCCATCTTCTCAGCAAATGCCATACACTCGTTAATTTACATCATGACTTACCCACTGCAGTACGTTTTGCTTAGTCTTTTCGTCTTAGATACGCCTCCCAGATTCATAACCATCCTCTACGCATATATGCGTACATTTCATTGTTTGTACATAGCCTGTCTCGACCCCGAACAAATATAGGACCTTCGAGTTTGTGCATCGTGACACCAGGGATCTACTACATACGTCGCTCCAACCTGCCCTGCTCAGATTGATCTATAAACCATTGTGAAACCCCGCATAGTTCTCGATATTCATGCCGGCCCACCCGATCGAGGATAATATCTAGAAACTGCTCTGTGAGAAGTCATTGTCAGTGCATATGGGTTTCTACGTTAAGTCAGGAACCGAGGCAAAGACCCTTATGGAGGGGATAGGAGCTTACCGAAATTGGGCTGTTAGGCTACAGATAAGCAGAGTAAATTCATGAAGGAATGTCCAGCACTCCTTCTATTGAGGGAGACTACTACTACACTACATACTACATACAACTTATGATCATCATGCGACATCTCTCGACCCGCCTAGGAGCCAGCCTTGGCTCATAACCACCTAATCGTGATGCATATGTACGCTCGTGTGCACAGCAGCAGCACGAGACGAAAGAAATCACTCCAAAACAGGAACATCACTTAGATAACTTCAAGCTGCTTTTGAGATCGCTCCCTCGAGAAAATCCAGCACTTCCTCCACTGACGGCCGAGTTTCGCTCTGTATTGACCAGCACCGCCGCATGAAATCAAGGTGATGCGCTGGTATTTGCACGATATCGTTGATGGACTGTGTGACTGGCTCTTGGTGCCTGTACTTTGATGCTACGACTTGGAGAGCGGTTTTAATCCACCAGTAGGGCAGCTTTCCATATAGCACCTGCAGAAATTGTGTCAGGTGCCATGGACACCTTAAATAAGAGACTGACATGGAACATGATGCACCCCAGAGAATAGATATCACTGAATTTCGTGGCACACTGCACAGTTTGACCAATCTCACGGACGATCAACTCTGGAGCAGCCCAGCGAACTGCGCCAATTTGATAGGAGAATGCTGGGTTGGATTCTACCATGATATTCGAAACACCGAAGTCTGCAAGGCGCGGGGATCCATCGGCAGCAATCAAGACATTGTTCTATGATCACTATCAGAGCACGGATATGCGATATATGTAAACTTACACTGGTCAGATCACCGTGAATCACGTCGTTGTCGTGAACTATCCAAAGCATCGTCACCAGTTAAGCCGTCGTCTGACGCAGCCAGCCTGTTACTCACGATATTTGAGTCCCTCAGTGATCTGTTTAAGCTTTGAGAAATGGTCAATTTTTGAAATCGACTTTGTAGAAAGAGCTTACAATCCGGAGTTTGCTCATCATCGTGAGGGTTTTGTGCGCACGGTTAAGGTACAAGTTCAATGTTCCGTTTGGCATCCAGGGGGAAACTAATGCACGAAACGGACCAAAACCAATTACGGTGCCATGCAGCCGTAATACGTACCGATGTTCCAGTACAGTCCAAATCTCGATTTCACGGTCGATACTCTGCGTAAAACAGAAACAAAGTTCGGAAGTAGCCCTTTTAGAAGTTACTCAAACACACATAGTTTATTTTTGCAACTTCGTCTTCATTTAGACTTGGAAACCGTGGAGATTTGACTGCAACCTAGGAAGAGAGTGAGCATAAGCACGGACAAGATGAACGTCTGAAGGACCTCTTCTGGACTTGCGCTCCTATTCCATGTACACTTGTAAACGTCTCCAAGCCCACCGGAAGCCGTCGGAAAACTGGTTTGTCTGATGATGTTTCTTGGGTCAATAACGCAAGAATCGCACATTGAAATATGAGGGGTCGTGATCTGAGACGCGTTGTGCGCTTTCTCATGAAGCCCGAGGTGATATCCACATTGGTCGTCTTCAGCGGTATGTGAGAGGGTGGTTCTGCTAATGGAATGCTGGTCATCAAAAGCCTGAACAGCATTAGATTTCTGGTCACTTCGCCACAGGTTGACCTGTTATTGCGAGTGAGTTGAGTCAAAGGAGGTGAAAGTAGACTCAATGCCATACAAGAAATTTGACAAGAATGAACATAACGTGCACTGGAGAGAGAACACAGGCCCAGTGAGATACGGATCAATTGCTGCCCGACCAGCCTCGGACTTGTCATCTTATAAACAAGGACTATGGTAGACTTCAACGCCGGGAAGTTGGACAATCATATCCAAATCACAACAGCTCCGGAAAGTAACAATTACGGCAGGGCAGTCCTAACTGCCATGAATGAATGAGATCCACGTTGAAAGAATGAGGTCCATCCTTCGCATAACATCCCACGTTGTGCGAGACGAAAGAGCTTAAGAGAACCAACATTGCTCCACATTGGGAAGTTTGTAAAACCGTAAGTACAGCCTCCGAACAGAAACGCGGAACAACGGCATCCTACTTAACTTTAACTCATAAGCCTTCATTCTTTCAATGCGGGTTGGTATCTGGGAACTGAGCAAGCACTCTTCCAAATATTACACTATCGTTGTATTCAAAAAAACACAATGTGGATCATAGAGTGTACTAGTAGGCATCATGAAGTGTAAAGGGAAGGGTATGGAAGAGGGCGGAAACAGGATGCTGATAGGGCGCGGCAGGATGATAGGACATTACCGGCGGTTATGGGGATATCAAAAGGTGGATCAGGGTGAGTGGGTACCAGGAGATTGAACTTTAGCATGGCCGCCTGTAGAGGACTGAGGCAGTTCAGGTCGTGGCGGCAGGGAGCCTGAATTCGGCTGTGTATAGTCACCTGAACGGGCCACATCATATATATTATGTAATTGAAGGGTATGGCTCTAGCTAAACATTCCTTCGTATTTATCAGGTCACTTGAAAGAACCAGCAAGTTTTGTATTTGAGCTGAGTTGCGCTCGGGTGTGGCAAGCGACGTCCACTTGGAGCAACGGGACAAAACATCCGCTGTGGCCGCAGTTTAGTCACGCGCTTTGTATTTGCTAGTCGCGTTGCCGCCGCATGCCATTCAACAGCCTACCTATCGAGTTTTCTGCCACCTCTCCGATTCAGTATATTTGCGATAAACAAAGTCGAAGGATGACAGTGTATCGGTGGCATTCCCCCCAAAAAAGTTACAGTTTCCCTCATCAGAAACACCCCAGGCGCGTGTGATCAGATTAGTATCATACCACCGTGACTATCTTAGCTTCCTTTTTATCTAAGACACGCCAGAGAATGATGGATCCCAATGCACGGAACACGCACAAATCTGGAGGCATGTTAATTCGCGCTATCTATTGACGCTCAACACGATGTATTATCTTCCGTCCCTGCCACACGTTCACCACGTGTATCAATGGCATCCCGACTTACAAGGTAATATTTTGATTAGCGATGTAATGAGTTGCGGACTTGCATTATCTGTTGTCGTGGTTAAGGCGTGCCGTCCCCCATTTTATTTCATGTAAGTTGCATTGTTGCTATCATGCAGCTGTTTTGCGGATCATCCGAATCTGCCTTACACTTGGTGACGCAAGTTCATATTATCGCGCACAAACTGCGGGAATAGAACCCTTCCACAAAGTCACCGACATTGAGGCCTTAAGGTTTCAAGAAGCATTCGTTGAACTGTTCGTCTGTCAAATTTGGAAATTGACCAGAGGGCCCCATGATGGAGAGCAACAGATGCTTCAAACGGACTAGTCATGGATGCTATGCCTCGGAATGGCGTCTGTACATGCTTCTGTCGCATATGTATCCACTAACTTGTTTATATAAGTAGGCCACGAGGAGTTGGTGTTGCATGCAGTAGTTCTGTTCGCATAAGAGACGCAAATTTAACATAAAGAGACAAGACGGAGGATTGCTCAAGTCCGAGACCTTTACAGACGGAGTCTCATTCGACAGTGCTCCTTGAAAGTAGTGTAGTGGCTCCTCCACTACTAAATGACAAACGTCACTCTCGATCCACCAAAATCATCGCCTGAAAGGGTTTCCGAAGGGCTGGATCAGAGTCAACGAACTAGGTGGTCTAATCTTACAGACATTTTCAGCGTGCACAGCAGTCTTGAGACTGACAGCTTCCCATAGGACATACAGGCGGGGGGTCCGGCAAGCCAACGAGAGAATAAGTTATACCACCGAGGGCGTATATGTCGCAACTTTTTGTCGCTCATTCCATGGTCTGATTTTTCGGGGGTCGAGAAATCTTAAACGACCTGATATTCGACACTGGTGTGATACTAGAGGTAGAGTTGAATCGCACTGATATATCTCCTGATTGCTTAATCCCAAGAGCTGAAATCTGCAATACTGAGGGAAGTAACAGAAACCAGAGCATTATTCTAGGAGCACACCTGAGATAGGAGAATTACGGACGCACAGAATGTACCAATCAGAAGCACTGTTGAAGTTACTGTCTATTACGTCTCTATTAGACTGCCAAAGGTATATGTATTAGTTCAGTGCAATGCTTACAAAGTTCTGGTTCGGCCTGAAATGACGTACAAGTCCTCTGTATCAGAAGTAAGGGAAGCACTCATTGGGGACACACTGATCGTCAGAAGGTCTATCGGGAGCGTGAATCATGATAATCAGGGAGTCATTGGCAGAAGGCTGTATGAAATCACCTTGTATCGGTATCCAGCCAACCTGGTGCTTCTAGTCAGATTCAGATAAAAACTATCGATGATTGCACATACATGATAACAAATGTACAAGACCAAAGACATCTTGAGGGCGGTTGAACGTATCAGTTAGAAAATCGAGTTGCTGTAGTCGCTTCCGTACGTCAACATTGCGAAGTTGACTCCACTATGGAGTAGTTGGAATCGGGAGTGGAGGGTCCAATTGATCAATTGAGCATGCCGCCGCGACCAATATGGTCGAAATAACCCTGTGGATATGAGTGAGATGTGCTTGCTCTCCTTCCATGAAAAAAGCTCATCATGATGATCCTACCATGGTTACTCAAATTGCCAACACTTAATTCTGATTATGGTGTGGATGTGATAGATCATCATTGGTATGTGACTCACTGAAGTGTCGAGCTTCCGAAATGGCCACCTTCAATGTTCACGCGCACGCCTCGAGGCCACCATCATGATGACGCCAATCGCTCGTTCAACGAGGTTTTCATGCTTTGCGATATCTTAAAAGAGCACGCGAATTTCAGCTTAAGTCGACAAACGTTAACCAAAATAAAGTACTAACCGTCATAGACTCGTAATTTTGACATGTCTTTCTTCTCGCTTTGCAGCCTGTGCAGGTCTTGGGTGGAGAAGCTCGTGAGAAAGTTTGGGCTATCAACAACTACTACCACTGGTGGTAGCGGTCTGCACCGTGACGATCTCACAAGATCCATAGTCAAACTATCATCCGATCCTATAGCATACGGTAGTTTTGGGGATGTGTGGAAGTGTAGCTACAACACGTCCGACTTTCACATGGAGGTACGTGTACTTTGCACATGGTCATATCCAACGATCTGAATCCCTCACAGGTCGCAGTCAAGTCCATGAGAATTGACGTCGCAGGCGACGATTCTGACAGGGTCAGGATTACCCAGGTACGTTCTTGGCTTTTCCATCACATTTAATCATCAAGCTTGCTCATGGCTTCACAGAGGCTCTTAACCGACATCCATGCACGAACTCAACTGCGACACGACAATCTTTTACCTCTGCTCGGTTTCAGTTACGATTTCGGGCAATTTCCAGCCATGGTCTCTCCCTGGATGAATAACGGCACACTCAACACCTATCTCCAGTGTAATTTCACAGGGTTAAACATCAAATCTAAGCTTCGAATCGTGAGTTGTTTCTCCATGCTACTACCACATGTCGTGTTATTCATTGGAACTGTAGTTGCGGCAAGTCGCCGCAGCCACCAGCTACCGTATGTAGAATCTTCACTAACTCACATAAATACTGACTAACAACATCCCAGTCCACTCGAAGGGCATTGTTCACGGAGGCCTTACTGCCGTATGTCATTGTATAAATCCTGCCTTGCATGTCTGACCTGCACCGGTAGAACAATGTTCTAATCGATTCGGCCTGCAATGCCCAGGTGGCAGACCACGGAATTTTCACCATGTGTCCCGAGTCCCCAAATACATCATATCTCAGTGGCAATGTGCGATGGGCTGCTCCTGAGCTCTTCAATGTTCCCGAGGACGAAGAATCGTCGACTCTTCCGGAGACAGCCAGTGATATTTATTCATTCGGATGCATTATGTTTCAGGTGTTTCGCGTTCGTAGTCGCGTTTGTTAGCAACTGATTCAAATATCTCGCAGGTTATGAGTGGTCAACAACCTTACGCAGATGTACAAAACAATCATCAAGTCCCTGTCTTGATACTCAAGGGTAAGAAGCCTGCAAGACCTTCAAATCCGCACATCGCTGATCCTTTCTGGGATTTCATTGAGAAATGTTGGGGCGATGCAGGCCGTCGGCCGTCGGCTGTTGAGGTTTTGAGCTTCTTAGATCAGGTCACTTCACAAGAGTTCAAGTAAGAACAGTAAATCTATCATAGTTGATTCTTTGAATTTAATATTATTTGCTATTATATTCTGATTGAGGTACACGGTGCGCATTATGACCGACTCGGAGACCGAAGACTTATGACTCAGGCCTCTTTCACTGGGGCCACGGGGAGGCAAGCATCTTTTCATAATACATCTCTTGCCGCACTGGATCCTGCACGCCGGCTAATTATTAATTAACCTCGGTTTCACACATTCGTTGGCAACGCTTACTACTTCAAGTCGGAGTAGGGACCCAGATGATTAGTTTTGTGTTCCATGTTATAAACGCTCAATTCAGTTTTGTGGTCAGTGCCGATACGCTCACGCGCTGAATATCTTCTAGAGTATGTGATAGTTGTCATGGGATGCGGGTCGTGCCATAATCTATGCAATTCACACGAAACAAAGCCACGAACTTCAACAAACCTTGATGATTTGGATAGTGATGCGCCCATAATTTTATATTTAATAAAGCAACGACCATCAATTCTATTTGGTCGGAAAATTATGTTGGTTCATACACATGGGTAGACAAAGTACAAAGGAACTGACATCAACTATGGCCGAATAATTGCTCGTGCTTCCACAAATTCCAGGATGTTTTCATCAGAAGGCCGGCCATCCATATCTCTTGACCAACATCTCTGAATAAAATGCCAGTCACAATCAACGATAACAGATATGGGCGGCCTTGTGGGTCTTATTCCTTGTGATATGTAGTTAATTATGGCCAGTTGGTTGCGAATGTAGTAGTATGGGACCTTGCCCTCCAGAACCTACAGAAGGAGATAAGCTGGTTCAATGCCAATGGATAATACAAACCACGTGCCTCCAGCATGATCCCTCCAAAAGAGTACACATCACTTTTCGGCGATGCCTTGTTTTCATCTTCAGATGTCAAGTATTCTGGTGCCATGTACGGCACGGTGCACGTAGGTTCAGTAGGTAATAAAGCTTGACTTGTTCTGTCAGGAAGGAAGGCAGAGAGACCAAAATCGATGAGGCTTGCTGTTCCGTTCTTGTCGACGAGAATATTATTCTAAGGCTTCTTTAGTTTAGCATTCACAAATTTCATAAATGTGCACGTACACCGCTCAAGTCGCCATGGGCGATTGACTGCGAATGAACTGTCCGTTTCAGCGTCAGTTCACTTCGCATGGACGACAAAACAGAAAACACACGATATTGAAGTCCTCGAGCAACGTCCTCGAGCTAATGAGATCTTAGCATACTAGTTATGTTGGAAAAAAAGGACCGAACTAGTGCAAACTTTCTGTTGTAAGAAAGCATTTTGTGTTCACGCTGAATATATCCGGTCAGTGCTCCATTGTCTAACCACGGCGAGACAAGTGCAGGTAGGGAGCCAAAACCATCTGCAACTCCCAAGAAAGGAACAATATTTTTGTGCTCAAGTTTCAACCATAGCTTAATCTCTCGGAACAATCGCTGAAGAACACAAGGTCAGTTGAATGAGGATGTAACACATGGCTACTAACATGGATAATTGTCAGCGTGTCCGCGTTGTTCCTCAAAATTATTTCCTTGACTGCGACCTAGATCACTATGAGGAAAGCTGAAGGAATGAGGTATAAGACACCTACGTTAACATCAGTCGTCACAGAAGAAAACTGGCGGTACGAATCCGCTTGTCGGACGCTCGTACTGTTGTCTCTTAGACGGAGCTTGCACCTGTGAACATTTGCAAATCCTCCGGCGTTATGATACTCCTTGTTAATCCGTTGGACCAAGTTCGTTAGATCAACAGCACTGAAGACTATGAGCTCAACAGCAATATGTAACAAATACAACTCACCCAAAACTTCGAACTAAGACCGAGTAGAGGACCTTCTCGATTGAAGGACGGGATTCCTCTGCCGATAGGCACTGACGCACCAAGTTCAGGTGCACTTCACCAATCTTTGAAGTTTAAAGTCCATTAAGGCCTGCGTAGCATAAACTTCACGAATATCATACCTCCAAGGTCAGACGAAAAGGCTCTGTGCCCTTCACTTTTGCCGAAAGTACTTGACTCTCTTCAGAAATCCACCAATATGGTACTTTTCCTAACAACACCTGAATAACACTGGTGTAAGATACATCAAATATTGATGCGCTCTAAAACGTACCAGAATCGCAATGCAGCCATACGAATACATGTCTCCAGCTTTAGTTAGGTTTGGTGCTCCTGTCCGACCAGTATGAACAATAGATTCAGGAGCAATGTACCTCACATCTCCCAAGAGTTGCTCGCTGAATATCGAATTACTAGTTTCAGCCAGTATCACGGAGTGACTGAAGTCTGTGATGCGTATATGTCCTGATCCGTCAAGGAGCACGTTGTCCTAGAAACGTGGTTAGAATCTTTAGTAAATAACGCGAACTCCTGAAGCGTACGCCTGTTAAGTTGCCATGCACAATGTCCTTCTTGTGCACTAAGGACACGTATGAGTTCCATGAACGAATGGCTATGAGATACTAACGATATTTGATGCCTTCAGCTAGCTCAAGCAGCTGTTCATTCGATATCAGCTGAATGACTTGTCCGTACGGCGAAACATCAACTTACAATATGGAGCTTCTGATGCGCAGATAAATTGGAGTACTCTCGTTGCAAGTAGCCATGCAATGAACCGCCTGCCATCCATGGGTATACAAAGGAGGGGAGAACTCCAAAACCTGTAGTCATTCCGTGGAGAACAAGGATAGTGTCGTGCCTCAACTCTTCTCTAACAAACATCTCGCGACGGATCCTCTGCAAAGCAATATGTACGCTATTTAATAACGATTTTTTTGTACAGTGATGCTGAACTGCACGCTTACTCACATGACATATCTTTTCCATATCATTTTGACTGTTAACAGCATCCCTCAGAGTCTTGACAGCGACCTGTTGACTGACGCATCATGCACAGATTCCTGGATCAATGTAAATGCACTAACCTCGGTCTCACCCGACTCATGTACCCACATGCATTTCAAAGTCGCACCGAGGACCTCCAAATCATTGGCATGGTAGTCACATTTCATGAGCGCTGCTCTCGCTATTTGTTTCACTGGAAGTTTCGACAGCATCATCTTCACCGTGGCGTCCGTAATGTTCGTCTGTGACCACAAGAACTCCACAATGTGGGCAATTAGCGGGCGATGTTGGCTGTTCCTTGACAAACATTTTCGTGCAAACTGCTGGATGTCTTCGTCGATATCAGTCAACTGAGAGAATGGTTCGGTCCCTCGTAATACTGCTCCCATAATGGCAATAGCACCCTTCATACAATGATAAGGTTGATGTCCAGAAAACACCTACATAATATCAGTAACATAGAATCAAAAGAGAACGCCAACACACCCGCATCATAATACAGCCGAATGCGTAAACATCGCCAGCCTTGGTTGGCTTACCCTCCGGCTGTTCCATTCCCTCGAGCGGCACAATTGCCTCTGGCGGCATCCACCGGCTATTGCCCCCATAGCAGGAGCTAAATGTAGTGTTGTCCGATTCTGCGAGGATTATCGAGAGAGCGAAATCTGCAAGATATAACCTCCCATCATTGCTGACCAGGATGTTGGTCTAAGATTATGGATCATTACTTCTGCCTGGAGTATGGTTGCGAACAAAGCTTACATCAGTCATGTCACCGTGAACAATATCTTTGTCATGCACTACAGGAGATCAGTTAGGGGCTAAAAGTGCAAGACCCCGGTACTCACAATACTGAAGACCGGCTGCTACCTCCCTTACCTGACATTTAAAATCAGGACTCAGTTGCCTTCGCAGATATGAAATGCATACCATTGTTAACATCCTCTCTCTCGAAAGACCAATTTCCCGTCTCAAATAGTCGTTCAGTGTTCCATTTTCCATCCATGGAGCAACGAACGCGGGAAGCGGCCCGAATCCTTCAGTAATACCCTCAAGAGGAAGAATGTTGTCGTGCGACAATTGAATCCACACGTATGCCTCGCGACGAATCCTCTGGTAAGTTCAGAAATCAGTCAGTGGAATGGTGAACCACTCCACGCCCTAACATTGCCTGTTTTTCGTATTAATTCTCTATCCGCACCGGTAGGGATCCTAACTGATTTAACCGCGACCTACATTGCGATAAGCGACACTGTCAATGTTCCGTTTTGTTTTAGACGTACAGGATGGGCCTCAGATTGCGTAAACATCGAACATTTCCAGACGTCACCAAGCCATCCTGAGGCAGCGGGAAACCGTTCCAGTCTTCGGATGGCTGTTGTAGGAATGATACATGGTTCGAGCTTGAATGCAACAACACAATTACTCTTCTGCCAGGTTAATCAAATAGTTATTGATGATGCATCTATGAGCGCAAAATTAAGGTCAACTTACAACGGAGTCATACATCGTGGGGCAAAATCCTCAGGCAAGCGGTGTACGATATGGCTTCAACCTTTTATGCACGATTAAATGAATGGCATGAACTTCGACGGCACGAAGACCGCGAGGCTGTCAGGGCCAATGCTATGTAGAAACAGGGGCGAACCCTGAGGCCTCAGGTATGAGTCGTGTATATCTTGCACTGATATGACCGATCTTCGAACGGGATGAGGAGATCGGATGTTTTACTGCCATTCATTAATATCGTCTTCCAGTAGTCTAGCCATGAACATCGAATAATTAATCCACCACTCTTATCGATGCCGAATGAATGATAAGGGGCACTAACCATCCAGTTGGTGCGAGATAAGCTTCCCATGTGCACTATGTGCAACAAGCCCGGACTATACGTAGGCTAAGGTAGATGTCAGCGGCAGGGGTCCACCTCATCGCGTCTTGATGTTGATGTAGCATAAAATTTGTACTCACTATGAGAAGAAAACAGAGCCGGAAAGGACTGAAATTCTCTGCCAACTTCTAGTTTCTCTGCAAACCACTAGAGTTCTTCAGTTACGGCTGGCTCGTATATACAATAGGCATCGATGTTGCTCCGTATTCTATTTCGATAGAGTCGCGTCCACTCGAGAATCAATCCGTCAGATCAAATATGAATATTCAATTGAATACTAACGCCGGGGCCGTTTCACTTTCTATCTTACACAGGATCCACTCTCACCATCTCCATTCCAGCGCAATGCACACACAGTATTGCTGTGTCCTGTCCTAACTGGTCTTAGTTGGCAGATGGTTACCACAACACGGCCTACAGGCTGACCTGAACCAGTGCGCGGTATTGCTTGCTTGCTGTCGCAGTTCCTCCTAACAGGCTAACAAAAGAGCATCTTACTACAGATGTCGTCCTCGACGTTCTCAGGATCATCTTTGCATCACCTATCTTTATCGTATTTGTCAGATTTCAGACTCAAACTACACTCACAGGGAATTCCGCGACGATGGTCATCATTTGAGAATCGACTGATTTTCGAGGGACGATTCGAATCAGAATTCGAACTTTCGAAGATAATGGCTTCTAGATGGAACTTGAGCTTACAGCGAGGATCGAGCAGCACCCTACACGTTGATTCAACTCGACTATGAGTGCGACAGGGCGCTGACCAGCGATGAACAGTACAGCAATACAGCAATTTGGTGCGAGATAACAATATTTGGTGATACAGAATGTAGTGTTCAGTGGATGTCTTTAATGTCTGCTTTGAAGGGCATGCTGTATCTATGCGTGGATCTACATGGTAACAACACAAGGTTGATCATCACAGCGCAAACCAATACCCTGACCTTAGAATACAGCTAGGGTATTTCTACGGTACGGATGTCCCTGTTATCAACGGAAGTAATGTCTTTGACTTGTGCAACAATGTTATGGTCCGACGCGATTCTTCTCTTGTATTCTCTGACACGCTGTTGCGCTAGTAAAATGCGTCGAAAGGCTGTCCGAGGTGAACCATCAGCCGCAACGCTCGAGAGATGGGCTCCTCTTCAACGGGAGAACCGCCAGGAAACCTGTTCAAGTAATACAGTTGGGAGTCGACACCCAGTGACCCGACCTCACTCCAATCTCCTATGCTCTCTGTGAAGTCAGGCTGCTCTGCAAAGTCAGGCACCCCGAGGAGATACCGATCCCATGGACGGACGAGTAAGAATGTCTGCTGAATGGGCTTTGCCCGCAAGAACTGAACCAGGGTCTCTGCAGTGTTGATAAAGAGATTGTGAAGCCCGTCTGCCTTGATTTCATACTCCTTGGTTGGACCGCTGTTCCGTCTGACGTCCGTGACACGGAACGAAATGCAAGGCAGGTGAAGTCTGCAGTTTGCGAACCAAGGAGCCATCAACTGTTCAAGCTGGTCATACAATTTCAATGCTAGAGCTGTAGACACGGATTGTCGGGACAAAGAGACTTGTGTTTGAATATCATCTTCAGACAAAGGTGGAAGGGTGCGTGAAGGGGTGATGTAAGAGGTGATATGAGCTGGAAGACAGCTATTGAACTCGGAAGGTTGCCCGATCCAGTCAAGAACAGTAATGTCGTCTGATTGAGCAAACGATCTCTTGCAAGAGCCGCCCAAGGCACGCTGCCTCCTCTCGCCATAAATGACAGGTAGGGTGATGCGAAAGATGCCAAATAATGAGTGCGCGACATCTTCCTGCAGAGTGGTGACACGGTTCGATGCCCACTGCGGTTTCTCGCGGGCGCCGGTCGTACCTGAATGGAATGTCACCAGGGCCTGCGCATCTATGCCCGTTGCATTCTCCAACTTCTCCATGATGGCAGACGACTCTTTGTGGTTTGGAGAGCGATCGCCGAGATATAACGACCAATCCTTTTGATAAAAGACGACAACTTTCGGAGCGACGAATTCTTGAAATATCCATCCTCGCCAGTGCACCTGACTTGGATGAAGGCGGGACATCAGATAGGTAGACGATGTTAAGCGCCGAGTGGCGGTACTAGACGAACATGGAATTGACCGACTCTTGAACCTCTGTGTTGCTCCTCTTGTCGATGCAGCATGTGTCCATCCATGCCCATCCATACCCGGCATCACAAGCGACTTTTGCAGAACGACTGCAGTTTCGCGATACCACCGAGTCCGTTCAACTCGTATCTTGAATGTCGGGCAGAACCGCCTCCGTTTCTTCCCACCTGTGTGATAGCAGGACGCAGCGGAAGTACGTCCCCACCACATCTGTGATGCGCTCTGTTAGAAGGTCTGAATGCTTTGTTGTGAATGACAAAAGCTCCTTGTACCCTGCACTCGTATTTGTGCCGCTCGATCGCACAAAAGACCTGTGGAAGTGTTAAGAAGACGTAGCGGGGTGTATTCGAGTTCCATCCAAAGGGCTCTTTGGATAGCGTCTTCTGCTTGTGATGAATGGATATACTGCTGACGCAGATCTGCAAAACGAGATAAGCATTTAAAGACGACGCAGGAGTGTTCCACGGCTTACCTCGTATTTGCGCTTCAGGAGCATGGTCCGATTTGGACAACATGATTATGAAGGCGTCGATAGCTTCGTCGTAACGTTGCGAGCCATGCAGCGCTGCATGTGTTAATTGGTATCCAATATGAGACGAAGGATCGAGTTCGATGACCTAGGCATCACGGAAATCAACATGGGTTACGAAGACGTGGAAGTTGTCACACCTTTTGCGCGTCCAGGAGCGCGTTTTTCTATAGCATTTCATCTGACTTGGGTACTGCCCGCTCCGAAATCACCTCATCAGTACCTCCACTGAGAATGCGTTTCCCATCCACGGAAAAAGTGACGCATGTTGTGTAGGATGAGTGTTTGAAGGTGGCAACGGTTCATCGACCTGAGAGCTGCCAGAGACGGACATGGGTTCATAAGATGCCGAAGCAACCAGCGTGCCAGCAGGATTAACGACGATGGCATTGATATATCCAGAGTGACCTGTCCAAGGATCACCAACCTGCTGCCAGGTGGATGTATCCCATTCGCGTATGGTAGGATCGCCCCACTCGCCGCCTGTGAGAAGGCGGGTGCGATCGGGCGTCCATGCGAGTGAGGTGTTGCGTGATGTGTGACCGGGATCCTTGAAGCCTTTGAAGGATGCAAGTGAAAGGTGTCTCGTCAATGTAATAATCGGTAGTATCATTATGAATTATCATGAATCGCTGCAGAGTTTTGCCGATGCGCAAAGTGCCGGCCGGCACTTTGTCAAAACTCGGCCAAAAGTAGTTTTGCCCACGTGCAATTGAACTTCCTATTTTATTTACAGCGGTTTTCATAATTATGCGGAATCCAACTTTTTTTTGGGCTAGGACCCCAGAACCGCCACACCACGTGATATGCCTCCCTGGGCTATTTCGTCTGATCTAAAGCTTCGCATTCCTGTTCTTCGTCATGTACAAGGACTTTCTATCAGACAAATCTGTGAGGTTCTCGGCACCC
>MU173066.1:30867-63464 GCA_016695475.1 Suillus decipiens | reverse complement strand
ACGTACGATCAAGTGATCGTGGGCGAAAGTATCGTACAAGGCAATAGTTATGTAATCAGAGGAAAAATGTATAGAGGGCACGTACGACTGTAACAGAGTACATCCGGAGCGTAAGGATGAATGCAAGGTATAAGGCTAGTAGCGGATGAGGTCCGTACTAGAAACTAACAGGTATGGACTACCGGAGGTAGAGTCGGAAACATAGACTATAGGAATCAATCCTAAGTCTCAGAAGATACTTAGAGTTGGGAATGGTTTGGTTTGGATGAACAGAATGAGCAGAATCTAAGATGATATTCGAACTAAGGTTCTCTAGAGTTTTACATGTAGTTTATATACTGTAGGTAGATGGTACGGACAATCAGTGAATCTGGGACCAGAGGGCTATGCACAAAGTATAACGAAAGTCTATTAGTAAATGCGCAGCGGATCAGCAAACACGAGTTGGATATGAAGCACAGGTAATGGATCAGTAAGCAGGACAGGAATATACACAGCCAGGACACTGGTACAGGTAGATCACTGAAAGGGGATAGAAGCAAGTATGCAGTGGACTTAGAACATAAGAAGTCATAGCGCATTGGATGAGTGATCTGGATTGGATCTGTGGTCTGGATAGAAGCAGGATCGATCGGATCAGATGTATGGAATATGACAGACAACTTCAATGATGACTAGAGTTGAGAGGCTCTAGCGAAGGATGTTCCAGGTAAAACCCAGTAAGATTCAAGTGAGGAATCTACAAGTACAAGAAGGCCTTTAAATACTAAAGTATGTAGGGACTTTAGGGCAGGTCTGGGATAGATGAATACGGTAGTAGGCTGTATTTAGTATACAACGATGTGAGTCAATGGAACATGATAGAATGTCGTAGAAGGTATGAGTCAATAGAACGTCACAAGATAGTGACGTTAATGGAATGTTACAGAACAAGATGGAAGTGAGTGCCAACATACAGTCAAGTGACTGTGAGAGAAATGTGAGGTCACATGACCATGTAAGAGTACAACCGATAAGGTAATAGTGACATAAGCAAGAAAGAAATGAGTAGGGGCATACAGTGATTGTAACAATACGTACCCGTTCCTCCGCTGTGGGGATCGTTGAATTGGGGATGAGGTGTGGAATTGCGTGGGGTTCATATCCCATCATGAGGAAGAATGGCAAGGCGTTTCGTGCATCGTGCTTTCTATGATTATGGATGAATTCTGTGATAGGGAGATGTTCTACCCAATCCTCTGGGTTATTGCAGCAATAGATGTGAAGATAAGTTTCTAGCTCCTGGTTGAGTTGTTCAGTTTGTCCATCTGTTTGTGGGTGATAGGCTGTCAAGGGGGCTATGGAGTAATTAAGGAGTCGTGCCAATTCTTTCAAGAATTGTGGTAGGAATTGTGGACCTCGATCTGAGATGATTTTGTCATGGAGTCCAAATCGTTTGTAGACGTGTTTCACAAAAAGTTTGGCTACTCCTTCAGATGTGATCATTTTGTGACATGGGGTGATAATTACCCCCTTCATAAGCCCATGGTCTACCACAACCATGATACTATTGAAGCCGCCCGAAATGGGGAGGTCGGTAATGAGGTCGATGGAAAGTTGGGCAAATGGCCGCATGGCAGCAGACAAAATCAGGGTGAGGGGAGGACGAACTGGGTGAGTGTTGGCCTTCATCTGCTGACAAAGTGCACAGCCATCAACGTATTTACGGATGTAAGAACCCATAGCGGGCCACCAGGCTTCACACTTGACTAATTCTTCAGTTTTAAAATGGCCAGGGTGCCCAGCGGTGGGATGATTGTGGTATTTAGCTAAAATGGCTGCTCTATGAGCGGGAGGGATGTAGGTGCAATCCTTGAAATAAAGGATATCATTGTCTATCTGCCAGTTGGTGAGCGTGGATTTCATGGGCAGAAGACAGATGCCATCAAGGGCGTCAGAGGCAGTTTTAAAAACTGGGTCATCAAGGGGGTCAGAAGTATGCAGGGTATCAGTGAGGTTGGTATCAAGGAGGTGGATAACCATGGAATCAGGGAGAAGGACTTGATCAACATTATCATCTTTGCCTGTACTGTGATCAGGCCAGCAGGATAATGCATCCGGTGCCACTAACTTACTCCCAGTGATGTGATGTAGTTCGATGTCGAATTTGGAGAGGAACATTTGCCATCATGCTTGTCGGTGAGTAAGCTTTTGGGCAGTGTTGAAGTATAGTAAATTCTTATGATCTGTGAAGACAATGATGGGGTGTGGATTGCCTTCAAGGTAATGTCTCCATTCCGCTAAAGCACGTATAACTGTGAGCAACTCCCTATCAAAAATCTGATAGTTCTGTTCAGCTGGGTTGAGCGATTGCGAGAGGTAGGTGCAGGGGTGATAGACACCATTTTCATCAGTTTGCAGAAGGACACCTCCAGTAGCCACTAGAGAGGCGTCAGTAGCGATCGCAAATTGTTTCAAGGGGTCTGGGTTGCGTAGGACTGGCTTCGTTGTGAAGGCATGCTTTAGCATATCGAATGATCTTTGTGCTTTCTCTGTCCATTCAAACTTTGCATCTTTCTTGGTCAGATCAATGAGTGGTCAAGCAATTTCTGAATAGTGAGGGACAAATGAGCAGTGTAAAGACTACAATCTAGCTAGGCTGATAGCGAACTACCGCCTAGTGTCATAACCCTTTTAACCACTTAAGGCAGGGGCAGAGACTAGGACTCAAACTTAAGGTTATTACAAGAGAAGAGAGGAGCAGTGATGTCTGGTTGCTACTAGGTGTAGATACAAGAGGTTTGAACTAAAGAACTACTATGGCAAAACTAGCTAACTATATAGGCATATTGAAACTGAGATACAAACTGAGTTTGAAACTACTAGTCAATCAGAAAATAGAAAAGAGAATTGTACGATGTGATGTTGTGACATTGTTGATGACATCATAATGACATCATATTCTAGAAGATTCTAAGATCACGTGACACTATCTTATCTTATCTTATCCAATAGCATCATAAAAGATCTCTTCTTCTTCATCAGGGAGTTCAACTATAGAAGCAGATGTAGAGATTTCATTAGGGTTAGGGTTTGTCTTAGTGCTGGGTTTAGATGCTTTAGGAAAATTGAGGAAAGAATAATGGTTTGTATGAGGAATTCGTGACACCTAGACTAGTATATGTCGAGTGCTTGCCTAGCTGCTATTCTTGCAGTGCAAGAATGTTCGACCCGAGGGGTTACAGGTGAATATACTTCGTCAAGCACTGCTATAAGACGTGTGATGCTCCTATAAAGTGATCCTGGTGCTAGTGGTAGCATTGCCGCTGATAGCGCTGCGTTTTCCATGGATGCCAACATTAAGCGCCATGCGAAAGGTAGATACCGTTAGTACTGGTGATACTGATGATGCCATGAGGGCCGCTAATGATGAGCATGGTGAAAGCATATGCTGATATCCGTGATAGCGTGGTATGCCGGAGGTCAGCGAAGAGTGATAGCATGATAGCAATGAAACCGATGATACTGGTGCTTAGCGAAGGTAGCAGTAAGGGAAGTGTTGAGAGCGAGGAACATAAAAGGATCCTTCAAAGATATTTGGAATTCAAAGAAAATATATTTGTGTATAGTGATAGCAGTAGCGGTATGGTGAAACAAGGAAATAACAGCTGGCCTATAGGTAGACACAACTATTTATCCTACTGAAGGTGCGAGTATGTAGTTTGACCCGAGAGGACTGCAATAGAAGCAATTTCCTTCTGTTAGTTAGTGAGGAAACGCAGTCAGACTAGATGATAGAGGTAAGAGACCACTCCAAATGTTACCGCCATCAGCAGTACTACAGCAGAACAAGATAATCCATGAACGAAAGCTCAATGGCAAGGGCGCTAGTTAGTGATACTGAGATAGCGACCGCAGTAACTGCTGAAATGTGAATGCTATGCCCACAGTAATGATCAAGAACAGCGGCAATGGTAAGAGTCACCGGTAGCGGTCCGATACTCCATAATGAAATCAAAAGTCTAAGAACAAGAGCTTAGCTTGTAGTATCCCATGGCAACTTATAGCAGTACTAAGTGCCGATAGATCGAAAGTTTAAGGCAAGAATGAAGATATAATTTGCATGAAACAAAAGATAATACTACGAGTGACTTCTACGGCTACCACAGAACGAGGAAGTGAAGTACGAAAAATATCTGAGAGGCTTTTTAACATAGTGCATGAGCAACTGGAATGGATAGGCGAGTATAGTAGCAAGCGAGCAAGGCAATTGGACTGAATATGTAATCACACTGCAGGGTACTGTGGCATGAGGCATACATGTAATAGCGCTTGCTGTGGGATCAGTTTCGACAGTTACTAATTAATACGCACCAAATGGAGCTAGATGGACATAGGATGGACATGGATGGACAATGCAGTTCAGATGGTCAGTACAAGTGCTGCTTGACGTTCGGTTCCCTTGGCTATGATATGAGACGCGTGTAAAATAGCTAGGACACGAGCCTAGCAGCAATATGGTCACTACAACGGGAATCCCATCTAATGAATGATATGATATAAAAATGATTGTAAGTGACTATTCCTACCACTGTACAGTAGAAGGGGAGTATCAAATGGAGGAGAAGTCATCAATCTTTTTATCATACATCGTAAGTATGCGGAATTGATAGGCGAGAGTAGTAGCGAGTATGTGAGACTTAGCCCTAGCGATATGTAATAGTGCTGCATGTGCTGCAGCATGCGTTCTACATGTAATAAAGCTTGCCATGGGATCAGCAGCAGTAAATGGGAATGTACTATGCACCAAATGGAACTAGTTGGCATGGCATGGGCATTTGATGGGCATCGGCTCATGGAAATGTGTCTCAGTACCATGGTATGGTAGTCTGGCAAGGGCGCGGTAACCTCAGTAACTGTATATATCGATGGCGCTAGGGTTAGGGGTGGTTGCGCTATTCGGTATAGGAGCTAGACAATAAAGGAAATGGACCCATGCAAGGCTAGCACCAGCTAAACTGTCACAGCGGTAGAAGTTGCAGAACCCCAAAAAGGAACATGTCTTGGAGACATTCTTTGGTACTTCCCATTTCCTTATTCCTTCTACCTTTTCAATGTCTGATGTGACTTGCCTGGGACAGATGACCATGCCAAGATATTCAACTTCTTCTTTGTTGAACGTGCACTTTTCTGGTTTACAGTAGAGCGTCCCTTTCCTTAGTTTTTCTAAGATACGGCGTGTGCGCTTCCGATGTTCTTTGAGGTCATTGGAGAATATAAGGAGGTCATCCATATAGACTATGAGCCATCCTTCATTCAATTCTTGTTGGAAGGTACGATTCATATATGCTTGGAATGTAGCTGGTGAGTTGCATAGACCAAAGAACATGATGTTAGGTTTATAGAGACCAAATTCGGTTGTGAATGCCACCTTCCATCTGTCGTCAGGGTGGATACGGATGTTATTATACCCTGATCAGATGTCCATTTTCATGAAGTACTTTGCCTTGTGGAGACAGGCTATGAGTGATGTAGGAAGTGGGAGAGGGTATGTGTTTTTGATAGTCCATTTGTTAATATACCGGTAGTCTTGCGTAGGTCATAGATCTCCACTTTTCTTTTCAACAAAGAAGAAGCCGCTCACTTGCGGTGATTTAGATTCTGAAATAAATCCCTTTGCAAGGTTTTCATCAATGAATGTTTTGACAGCTTCTCGTTCCTTAGGTGATAGTGGGTAGATCTTCGAGACCTGTGGTACATACCCTGGCTTAGTCTCAATACAGTGGTCAGTCCCTGGTCTTTCCAGTGGCAGGTGATTTAGTCCGTCTTTAGCAAATACATCAGCAAACTCATGAAGGTAAGAGGGGACTAGTTCTTCAAAACTCTTCTTTTTTGCTTCCTTCTCTGCCATCGCAAACTCCTGAGATTTACTACTGAACTTAAGTGGAGTTGCTTGTTGTTCAGCTTTAGAAGTTCCATCACGTGTGAGGGGGGTATCCATCGAGACATCCTCAATAATTCTAACCATTTCACCATCAAGTGCATATTCTGCTAAAAATTCTCCTTCTTCCAGAGGGTAGTCTGCGACATTCCAGACCGGTTCTTCGGGTGCATCCATCCAAACATCTTCTTTCATGTTGTAGGTTTCATTGTCTTCTGTGGGAATCATAGCCGGTATTGGTGTTTCTTCGTCCATGACTTCTTCAATCGAAGTGAAAGGGGGTGGCAATGGTTCTCATCGTTCAGTGCTAATACTTCACTCGGCTTTCCTTTTCCCTTTCTTCTGCTCCTCGATCAGTCTCTGCTCCGGAACTCCTGGTCCTGGGTGGAATGATTCTTCTATCTCCACCTTCCTCTTCCCTTTCTTCTGTTCTTCGATAGGTTGCTGTTCTCTAACAGCGGGTCCTGGGTGGAATGGTTCTTCTAGCTCCACCATCCTTTTCTTTGGCCTGGATATTGGTGAGACCGGTCTAAGTTCTCTCTGTTCTGGGATCGGCATCAGGTCTGAGGTATGGGGCCATTTGGGGATTGGCATCAGGTCCAAGGTGTGGTGTTGTGCTGGACCTTCGTCAACTTCCATAGGTGCCGGCACCAATTCTGGGTTTGCTAATGGCGCCGTATCCTTGGTTGTTGACACGAGGCTTCCCGTTTTCAATCTTGACTGTGCCCACCGCTTTGTTGGTAGAGGTCGAAAAAAGGGTGCCATTCGGCTCTCTATACGTGCATCATCAATAAGAGTCTCCACCTCTTTGGATCTCTTTGTAGCAGGCAAAGTGAGCGTTTCAGCTGCCCAATCTATCATAGGATTCATGGCCCTGAGCCACAGTATCCCTAAAAGAATCTGGTCCCATCTTTCTAGTCTAGTGATGTTAAATTTGCCAATCATGACTCGGTCATCTACTTTGATGTGGAGTATGCAGTACCGCGAGATTGGCCTGCTTTTGGAATAGCTTCCATCGGTGGTGGTGACAGAAAATGGTTTTCAGAGAGGGTGGGTTCTGATGTGATGATTGTGTATGAAATCTTCAGATATAAAAGTTCCGGCTGCTCCGGAGTCTACAACTGTGGTGGTTTCGACTGGATCCTTATAAACTTTGGAAAAGAGGGTGATGGGAATGCGCATTTCTTTTCATTCACCTACTTTTTGTACAAGTCATATAGGTATGATAGGAGAGTCTGTCGTCGACCCAGCTCTCCAATTTAAAAATCCGAATTGAGCCTTCTAGCTTCTTCTTTGTCAGTTTCTTCTTCGATCTCCTGCTTCCTGACAAGGACCTTCTTCTTCGGGCATCTGTTGGCACGATGTCCCATCTGAGCGCAGTGGAAGCACTGGCCTTTCTTCATATATTTGTGGCGGTCTGCCTCAGTAAGGCAATCGACCTCCATGGCGTCGGGGTCCAATCTCTTGGAGGGGAAACTATACTTCTGACTGTTCTTCTTCTTTCCGTTCCCTTCTCCTTTCCTTACTGCAGCATATCTTTCCCAGTTGGCATTCTGGTTGATAGCAGCGGTGATGTAAGCCTCGATAGTAACCAGGACAGTTTCCATCTGGCAGATGGCACACTGAAGACCCAGCTTAAGCCCTTGCTCAAAGAAGTAGATGAGGGTGGTGCTTTCTTTTAATGCTGATTCCGCCATCAGGGTTCTAAACTCGGCAATATAGTCGGTGAGGCTTCCAGTGTGCTTGATGCACCCTATCCTAGTCATAGCGCTAACCTTTTCATCTGCCATGACGAACGAGGCTCTAAACTTCTTTTCGAAGTCCTCAAACTTTCCCCATGCTTCTCCTGCTTCGAACACCTTGGAGTAAAAGTTCAATGCCCATGCTCCAGCCATCCCATTCTTCATGTAGGCAAGAGCGGTGGTGATCTTCTTCTCATCTGTGTCATAATAGGTGGCATTGATTGAGAAGTAGGTTTTAACTGAATATAGCCATCTCTTGGCATCTGTGGGGGTTCCGTCGAATTGACTTGGTAACCCTGCTTTCAATTCTGGAATGGCAATCTTTACTGTGGATGATCCAGACATGACTATGTCGGTATCAGTACTTGTACATCTCTGGTCGAGGTTTTATCTGGGTTCAGGGTTCACTTCATGGCGAGTTCTTCTGAGTTGGTTCTAATGATGCTGGTGCTCACGGATACATGGCATTCTATAAGACTTTAATCTTTTGTTACAACTGGGATAGGTCACGACACGACTACTCAAAAGAGAGTGACAGTCGTTCAGTATCAGTACAAAAGAGTACTATGCTTCAATCAATGAAGATAGACTAGTCCAAGAGAGGATTAGACTGGCTGAGTCAAATATAAGATTGTGTTCAGACTAAGACCTTAGGAGTGCTAAGACTTAGAAGACGATTCAGATGACTTGAGTTGCAAGGCTCAAGCGAGAGGAGGTTTCAGGTAAAACCCAGTAAGATTAAAGTGAAGAAACTACAAGTGGTACACTGTGCTTAAATAGGCCAATATGTGCGCACAGACCAAGACCAGAACTAGTAAGTAAGTAATGGGACGAATGCGGAAGGCATGAGTGTGTGATGACACAAGAAAGTAAAAGAGGTAAAGGATGACGTGGCAGAGCCATGTAGTTACAACGACCGGTTTGTAGACCGTATCGTGAGAAAGGCAGTCCATGATCGTATGTATTATGTAATCGGGAGACGAAGGAAAAAGGTATAGGGGCACGTATGACTGTAACAACCCATACCCTACCGCCTTCAGCTGGCGCCACCGTCCTCGCCTCGGTCGGGACCAATAATATAGTCTCCCAGAACATAACTTAGATTCTCGCACCAAAGTAAATACTGTATGTATTGTCTACTATAGGGCCACGCCCCAACGGACAATAAACAAGGGGAAAATCATCATTGGAATCCTTCACCACACAAACACCAGTGCAACTTGGTCGCTAGCGAGCCCTCAATGCAGATGCTACCAAGCCATCTGGGAGCGTCATCTACTACGGGATAAATGGTCCCTATACCTGGACTACCGAAAAACCAAATGACATTGATATCAGTTCTTTTACCAAACTCTCATCCCGATTATCGTGTACCAGACGCTGCATGGTCAATCATTTCAGTGGCTCATGATTATTCTCGCGCATTGCCATGTGCCGTTTCCTTCGTGAATGACAATCGGTGCACGTTGAATGGGGACGCTACGATG
This sequence comes from Suillus decipiens, assembly GCA_016695475.1. Lineage (NCBI taxonomy): Eukaryota > Fungi > Basidiomycota > Agaricomycetes > Boletales > Suillaceae > Suillus > Suillus decipiens. The sequence goes on along the minus strand of MU173066.1, from coordinate 54,315 downwards.
GATGGTCTACTTGTTGCGCCTAAGGCTCCTATCGCGCGAACAACACACTCTACGTCTCTGTTTTAGCAATATTATGACAAAGCTACTTATAGCCCTAAATTCTCGAGTCGTTCGGTGCATCACGCTAAAGGATCGCTCCAAGCTCACTCATACGATTGTGATCGCGCCAGGTTCTGAATAAGTGTATTGCCCGTAATTTTCTAAAACTAAATTCTCTATAGCTAAACATTTGAAAAGCGCGTCTTTCCTAATACGCAAAAATATGACTTCACCGTTGGGCCAGCAACTCCGTTACTATTCTTGTCGGCGGTGTCAGCGACAGTCGCCGCCAGTATCTCTAAAAGGAAGTCACCTTCTGTACCAAGATTCGATTACTGGCAGTGCTGCCACATTTCTGTCTGCCAAGGATTCTATCAGCTCTCGGTCTGAGCCACCCGGAACTCATGATCACCACGAGTTCTCTGTATCTTCACTGATGACAGATGTCCGTCAAATAATATCCTCATGATGCAAAAAGTTGATCTAATAGGCACTAGTGTTATCAAAGAACACCGTGCACACAGATAAGTACGAGGCGGGCAGGCATCAGGAACCATTCATGATCTAACAGTATTATGGATGCTGAGGCAAGTAAAAGAAATGTTCTCACCGTCATGGTCGAACCTATCAGTCGTCGATCAAACCACCCCTAAAGCTATGGTTGACCGATTGAAGACAAGCGCGCCCATTCCACGAATGGTGACACAAAGACTTGAAATTGTTTCTGTTGTCGACACGGCACCAACGAAGGCGAGAAGTGGCGAGGCAATGATGACAGTGAGAGGTAATTGTTGTATGCGTGAGGATGACGGGGTGCTCTGGGTCGCTGGGTTAGGTTGTGTGATACGAGTATTGAGAGGTCGAGATAAGTTAGCAGCTGCCTCCTTTCTAGCGTGATAATTTCTCCGACCAGTCAGCGATAAAGAAGAACCACAAAAAAGAACAAATGCACAGGCTTTCCTGCTATGTAAGGAACCTCGACCTCTTGCAACTGGATACCTCGTCTGCGTAGCACACCAGATAGGTTCCAAGTCCAGCTGATAGGTCGGGATCAAAATTGGGTGCTGCGCTCAGATGCTCCATGTGGCTTAGAGCAGCGCAAGAACGAGGAAAAGGACCGAGGGTGCGTTGATGTGGTACTGGTGTTGGGTGGTTATATAGTCCATACTACATAGGATAGACGAATGCGCAACTGATCACATATTTGTCAAAGCATTGAATAAGAGATGGAGATCACATACGTCAGCCTCTCGTAATACATCGTCGAAAAACCTTGGACGTGTTTAGGGAGCACCTTGGATCTTTAGGGCTAGACGCAGTGTAACTTCGACCTGGGATCAATCCACTGTCAGTGCAATTGAGAATGAATCGTATTAAAACTTACATCGACTAATAGAAAGTCAGCTTCTTTGATAATAGCGGAAACGTCCTATATGTATAGATGGTCAGGGCAGCTAGTGATGAGAAACTTTCAAACTGCAGAAAAGATCGTACTACGCCCATCATCGCAGTCTCGTCACACTATAGGTCACACAAGGGTCACACTCACAGGCAGTCTGCAGTCTGCAAATAATCTCACGAGATAATACTGTACAGGCTCTTATTACCATTTCCGCGTCAATTGCCCGATGAAAACTAGCTCTGAATTAGTTGCAGGCCTCGTGTCCCGGGCGTCTAACGAATTTCGATAAGTACATGAAACGAGTTGAGGCTGTGAAGAAGCACAAAAAGGTGTGGTACACACACCTCTGAAACTTGGATCAAGACATCCACAGGCTCTCCAGCAAGTTCCGTTCAACGACATCCATCACGAGCAGAATGATGGAAGAAGCACAGCCCGCTATCCCAATCACCACGGCTACTCAAATATTTGAAAGTCATGAAGATAGTATTTCGGCAGTCGCAGTCTTCCCCGATAGACGTCGTATGGTGACGGCCTCATTCGACAAAACGCTTTGTTTGTGGGACTTGGAAGATAAAGTTGTGTTGAAGAAAATGGAAGGGCATCGCGATAAAGTACGAGCACTTGCAATATCAAAAGATGGACAATTCATCGCAAGCGGTGATTGGGACGGAGAACTCATCACCTGGAACAGAGACGGCGAATTTCTCATACAACCTATCAAAGTCCACTCCAACTGCCTAGCATCACTCGATTTTTCCCCAGACAGCACAGTGATGGCGAGCGGTTCTTGGGACACCACAACAAAGCTCTGGAACACAAAAACATGGCGAGTGCAAGGGAATCCAATGAATTGTAGGAATGGAATCAACTACATTCGGTATTCGCCGTGTGGTGAATATCTTGCCATCGCAACCAAGGATATTCAAATATGGTATCCAGGCACAAGGGAATGCATCGCAAAGTTCCCTGGTCACTATGCGTTCAACTTCTTCAAGGGTGAATCTGCAACCGTATGGAATCATTCACTTGCGTGGACGCCCGATGGCAAACAGCTTGTCTCTGCTGCTAATCGGGATCCCACTGTGCGGATATGGGATTCATTGACCTGGAAGGAGGTCGGTGAACCCTACAATGGCCATACTGGCACTGTGTCTATGATTGCCTTAAACCCTTCTGGTACCCTTCTCGCGTCCGCATCTGAAGATCACCAGGTTCGCGTTTTGCGGCTTTCGGATCGACAAACTATCGCCATATTCAAGCACACTGGTCCGGTTTCTTGTGTCACCTTCTCCATGGATGGCAAGCACATTTTTAGCGGAGGGCCAGATAAAATGGTCTCAAAGTGGGCAATTCCTTTGCTGGAGAACTTTCTCAAGGATAAGGCATCTGATGTAAGATTCTGTTCATCTTCCGTTCCTTCATCTCATTTTCGGCAAGGATGCGTTACGGGAAGACACCCCGAGGGAAGAAGTGACAGATAATGCGAGTCCTCATTCTTGTCTCATCATTTTGCATATTGATCCTCTATCTTGATTCCATGCCTTAACAGTCTACTTGCCAGGCATGTTGTCAGCCTGCATTCTTATTTCAAAAAAATCTGACTATACGTGATGCAGATCCTCGTTATCAACACGCCAGCCCACAATGCATGCATAACCGGCGACTTGCCCGCTGCTGACAGGCTGCTCACCCAAGAGATCAACGCTGATAGCAACAACTACAACTCTTATGCGAATCGCTCGTTTGTTATGGCGAGAAAAGCCGACTGGAACCGCGCACTTGATGACGCACTCAAGGTGAGATACACTATCCTCTCGCGACCTGTTTAACGCAGGTTAAATTATATGGCAATATAGAGTATCAGCATTCAGCCATCCTTGATTGGCTGTATCGCCAAGGGCATCGCTCTCTGCGGCAAAAGGCAGTTCCAGAACGCGATGAAAGCATTTGACCTCGGGTTCATGTTCGTAGATACAAATGTCAAAAAAACGCATTTCCTACTCTTGATTAAGGTGCTTCATCCCTGTCTCGTGTAGTTGCTACTCACATGGCGACCGTTAGGCTATTGCCCTTTTCAATGCAAATGAACATGAAGAGGCAATTCTGCGCGTTCAAGACCTAGCTACCACTTGTCCTGATATCGATGATCTTGCCTGTCAAATTGTGGAAGTGAGTGTTCTTGACACGGTCAAGTCCAGATCTACATATTAACGTTGAATGTTGCGATTTTTAAACATCAGGCTTATCTACACGTCCAATTAGGTTTGAATGTCTTAGATGGCGTAGGTGGAGTGCGTCATAACGAAGCTGCTGCCCACTTCACTTCCGCCATCAACACTATTCGTTTCTCGCCCGTGTCTGCCATTCATTCTAAATATGATATCTTTATTGTGGTAGGTTCATTGCAATCCAACTGCAAATCATTTTTTCACACCTCACTGTTTAGTTATTCGGGTGGGACCTCAAGTCCTTGTGGAGAACGGCACACCAGAATTGGTGCCATGCGCTCTTCCTGGCAGGTAGACTTCCTGAAGCTATAAAAGCATATCAATATATGATGGATACGGCTGACGAGGTCACGAAAACATGCTGCCTTGATTGGTCCACAGGCAAGTCTTCGTAATGTCAACTGAGTATGATTCTCAACCCCATCTCGCTTAGCTTTCAAGCAAGATGGCAGCAGGCTATGCGCTGCAGGCGGTGATGATGCTCTTGCTGCAGGTAATTATGACAGGGCTATCGAGCTTTACTCTGCGGCGGTAGACCTCGATTTTGCAACCGATACTCTCTTTGTGAACCGCAGTAAGGCAAAGTCGGGGAAAATGCTATGGGAAGACGCACTCATCGACGCAGAAAGGGTACGATGATAACTGCCGTTTTGTATTCGACACTCATTTTGGTGATACGCAGGTCATCGAACTCAACCCCTCATCTTACATTGGATATCAGTTGAAACATGCGATACTTCATGGCGCACATCGATATGACGAAGCTATCCAGACCTTCAAATTTATGCTCTCCAAATTAGAAAATGCTTTTGATACGCAAACACAAAGTACGTCCCAAAATAATTGCATCCTTAAACATGATGAACTCTTTCTCCAGAACTCCGCCAACAATACATCAATCCATCCGAAGTAGAAGTAGTTATTCAAGAGACTATCAATACTCAACTCGATGACGCCCCGCATCGTCTAATCGACACTTCCACTGGGCGCTTGTGCAATCGTCAGGTACAGATCAGTACCTTCAGAATGAGCGCAGAGTACAAAGAACTTTTGTCATCCACAATGAACCATGCAGACCTTCAAATAGAGCGCATCCAAAACGTGGTGGCGATATACTTCCGTTATGTCATGCTATCGCATAGGTGGGAAGGGACGGAGCCGTTGCTGCATGATATCCAGGGCAAGGTCGTATACGACTTGAATCCAGTTGGCGGCATCGCAAAGCTAAAGTCATTCTGTGGAACCGCTCGTGATAAAGGATATCGCTGGGCATGGGTTGATACCTGTTGCATCGACCAGACTAACAATGTCGAGGTTCAACAATCGGTCAACTCCATGTTTATCTGGTATCGCCATTCCGCGCTTACCATCATCTACCTGTCGGATGTTCCACCTTCATCGCAGCCTGGCGCACTCGCAAGTAGTGCTTGGAACACGCGAGGATGGACAGTTCAGGAATTCCTCGCTCCAAAATTTGTCCTATTTTATCAGAAGGATTGGTCCCTATATCTCGACGATCGTTCTCTTAACCACAAAAATTCCCTCGCAATCACGAAGGAGATGGGAGATGCGACAGGCATAGATGCACAGGCCCTCGTTGCCTTCCGTCCGGGGATGAGAGACGCCCGAAAGAAACTCCAATGGGTGTCGGCGCGGGTTACCACATGGCAAGAAGACATTGCATACTCATTGTTTGGTATCTTCGGCGTCAACCTACCTGTTATTTATGGTGAGAAGAAGCAAAAGGCGCTTGGGAGGCTCTTGCAGGAGGTTGTAGCTCAGTCGGGTGACATCAGTGCCTTGGACTGGGTGGGGCAATCATCCGAATTCAATAGCTGTCTGCCAGCCGACATCACTTCCTACAAAGCCCCACCATACACCATGTCATTTCTGTCCGAAGAGGATATCCAGACGTCAATATCCTCACTCCAACCTGTCGTGGCTCTAGATTCAATTCTGAAACTTTACGACCTGCTTGACAACCTGAATGCTCCTCGTTTCGCGCAATGCAGACTGCATCTGCCTTGCATTGCATTTCGTGTCACAACAGTTAAACAGGGCGGAGCTCAAGACCAGGAGATATATGAAGTCAAGGCCGACGGGCTTCATGACCTGCTAATCACCACCAAGGACACGTTGATTCAGTTCTCATCACCACGACCCACTATGCAGACGTTTTTTCTTGTTCGTCCGTGGAATCGTTATCTCCTCGAGCTTCCTGACTTCGCTGAGCCGTCTGGCTTGGCAGAGCTACCTGACGTCGCCGACGATGCGGAGAGCGAGGAAGATTATTGGTCTCTTCCCGGGTCTCCATTACAGGATTCGCCTGGGGAGTTCCCTGAAGCACAGGAGTCGGTTGATTCGGTATCGATCGATCGAGCGTTGCGATTGGTTGCTCGTCTTGAGCAGCCTTTCGGAGCATTTTTGCTAGCACAGCAGCGCGGCGGAGAATACAAGAGAATCGCGTCGGATCGTGATATTATTGCACAAGTCAAAGACCTTTCTTCTATTCCGGACATGGTCAAGACACTTGAGATATTGTAGGGACGTGCATTTTGGTGTTATTTATCTCCGTAAATTCTGTTTACGGTATCATTTGATGGATGTCAAGATACTCGAGATATCGTAGCTGGATTACTTCATGCAAAGAGCCCTGATCATACACCGTACTATCTTAATATCTCCATTGTGAACAATGTGCGCCGCAGTGACTATGGACCTTGGCATTCACCACGCTTTTTATCTCAGACCACAATCCACAGATGGATCATCATTGCGAATCAGCAGTCATGTGACAATAATCAATGTATATAGCAATTACTTCACCATTTCTGAGCGTGTCCAGAGGCTGACCCCAGCTCGAAGACAAAGCCACACTTGGCAAAATTCGAGGTTCAAGTAGAGGTTCACAGGAATTTACACATTGGAGACCGCAAACATGGACTGTTGATGTTGAAGTTTGAGTTACTGTCACGGTTGGATGGTCCAGATGTTGTTAGAATCAAGTCTCAGAGATAGTTCTCACTCTCCTCGAGAAATGTTGGGTGATCTGCTCAGTACTATGTAGTCCGATTGTTTGCTGAAGATCATTGAGCCCTTCAGTAACGTCACTGTATGGCAAGCGGCTCAAATGCTGCCAATAAGCTCATCACAATATTGCTCAAAAAGAGCGTCAGATATGTGTATTCAGGCGGTGTGATGACTTAGCACGGGCCCAGTTGTGTTGTCTTCGTGAGCATGCATCAATTCTCATTCACGAAGGAGACGGTATAAGCATTCGAGAATGATCGTGAGTGAATCAAAAATCAATCATGCAGCGCCCGGCACACGGTGAGAGCATCGGTAAAAGAGCTGATGAGAAACTTACTTGATCTTTCGGCGGTCCAAGCATATGGACTAAAGATTCCATGGTAAACGGTATTCCAAAGCACTCGTGATGATAGTCCTTTAAATGCAGTGCTCAGTAGCATCTGCGGCGAGGGCTCGACCAGGTTGCACTGGTACTTGTGCGATACAGGATTCTAATGATGATGAATTGATAGGGGAGTGGCGAATGAGAAAGTTGGGCCAGGAGTGGGCGAAACTCAAAGTAGATATGAACCACGAGCAGAGCGCTGGAAAGACTGTGCTCCTCCATGACAAAATTGGAGATGCTAGAAAAGATCACTTCAGCTGCATCACGTGCACAAGCATGTCTTGAGAATCGGCAGGATGAAAGGGTGGTATTTACATGCATGCATTTGAAGGAGTGGCATGGTAATGTGTTAGACTAGCTGCTCGACATGAAAATCCGATATTCATACACTGACATAGGATATAGTCAGATTCGAGCGCTGAGAAAACCTTGCTTGATTGGATGTGATAGGATACACTCTGGAACATTTATGGACAAGAGTCGGATGCATATATGCGCTGAAGCGCCGGGAGGGTATACCGTCGAGGACAGCGAGTACAGCAATGGAGTGCATTCTTGCGATAACGATGAGGGAGGCAAACAGTCTCAATTATCCTGGGTGGAAACATGACAGGAAGTATATCTTTAACCGCAAAATGCACACACCTACTGCTTAGAGAAAAACACGCAATCCCTCCAGAGTCCACTTCGACCCCGCCAAACACGATCAACATCCAGTAAAATGTTGAAGCTCGTTCCAATCGCTACACTCCTCCGTAGATGAAGTCGCAGTAAAGGACAGACGGTTACAACCTCGGAGGATGAGATGCTTCGTCTCTGGGACTTGAAGACGGGTGTTGTGAAGAAGATGGAAAGGGAATCGCAATGGGGTGTGGAGATTGTGATTATTGACCTTGTTTTCCTCGACTACCTCGGATCACGTGTCATCAAGGTCCTTAACGACTTACAGAAGGAAAAGAAATATACTTCCGAAGATGTTGAGAAATCAAAATCACCGTATAGTGCGACACGAACGAACGAAGTACTGGGCATCCATGCTCGGGACAAGTGGAACTGGTGATAGAGCTGTTTGATAAAGTGAAGCGGATCTAAGGCAAAGTGGAATTGAGCGTATGTGTGTCGAATTTTGACAATGGGATGCAGCGAAGTAGCAAGCGTGAATTGAAGACAAAGAAGAGGGTGTAATCGATAGTTGACGGGTGGTTTCGAATATCATTGGGCCTGATCCTGTCTACTCTCTGGTAATGTGTACAGGGCCGTACGGCCGATGACAACGATCCTTTGTTCATAGCTAACATAAAGGATATTGCTTATGCTAAGTGGCAGAGTTTTCAAAAGAAGAGTAGACTTATGCCTTACGCACGTCCTTTTCTCCAATCTATCACTTGAATGAAGATGTTGAACAGTAATGAAGCACAATTACACGATCCCCACAGATCGCAGGCCGACCACAAAGAAAACGGCCTCGACCACAACCACCGCAAGGTCCTACAGAGGGTCAAAAACGACCGACCTCTCCGTGAAAAGATGTCTTCCTGCAAGATCAAGCTACGTCTGGGTCACGTCTGTGAGAGTTTTGTATCCGTATTATTATACCCCCGAATGAAGAGCCTACCCGCTGCTTGAGTGTGCATCCACCAGAGCCCGCACTTCACTTCACGGATTGCGCACAGAAAGGGTCGTCGATAGTGTCAACAGTCACTATTTCTTCAAAAACAGTGTTCAAATGGAAGTCAGACCGCCACATGGATACAGATCTCTTGAGTGAATACATCTTGCTAGAAACATGAGTCGACCCAGTCCAAGAAGGGTCCTTGAAATGGAGGAGAAGCAGAATGTGACATGATATTAACTCTGCAGGAAGCAATAATATCCCAACCGACGTGGTTATAGTCTTTGGAAGATCCAAGACTTCAGCTTGCGGCTTCGAATTTTCAGCAAGGGGCCAAATTGGCGCTACAAGCCTTGACCCAAGTGTCCTGAGGAAGTGCCGGTGACTCCTGGCGCACCCTATAATCTTGTGAGTGTGTCTGATAGCACTCTTCTAGCAGCTGAATGTATTATGTTGGACGCGGAATAGATAGTAGCCGCGAAGTTGACACCGCGGCGGCCAAATATGGGTTTTTGCTTGCATGAAAGTTTTACCAATGAAACTCCGATCTTGGTCAAGTCGCAACGTCAATGAGTCGGACATTGGAGATATGCAACCAGCGATAGCGCCAACCGGCAAGAAACGTGTCTGTGACCCATTCTATATTCATTTTGTTCTCTTGAGTCTCGACCACATTCACGATCCTTAACTGTCAAAATGGTCTCAGATGCACTCTCCAGAGTGCTTGTGAGGTTGCAGCATCTACCTGTGATGTCTCTGCTCACATATTATCCGCGATCAAGCCTCTCAACTGGCACTGGTGCTACTACACTCGTCGAAGTTACTCATCTGGCAGATCTTTCAGAGTAGACCTCACTTAGTCTTTTAAAGCTTGCTCTTCACGCCGAGAACGAAGATGGTGAAATAGGATAAAAATAAAACTTCTGGGACTAGACCATCGTCCTTCCGTCCACTCGTTTCGTCCTGGTACATTGGTGATACAGACTTCGTAATCGCCTCTTGCCCTGCCACTGCAAGCTCTCCTTGGATTCTTCGACTACGACACAGCTAATTAGCAACTTCAATTGTCTGACACTATTGAATCCATAGATCCTCATCTCGGAGTTCTCCTGCGCAGTAATACAGGCTGACCTGTAAGTGCATAACAAGTGTTAGCAACAGCATGGTACAACAATCAATGAACTATGTCTCACCACATAATCATCAGATCGCATGGTCAAAGTCAGGAAACCCTCAGGGTTTTGATCAAGAGAGGGAACCTGCAGTCTACATCACTCATGTTTACATCAGTGGACAGGTTTGATTAACTCCCTGATACGCACCCTAATAATATTTGTTCCCCAGCCCGCCGTGGGACGAACCGGGCAATCCACCAGTGCTCAGTGGTGCTCAGGACTACGGCCTTGTCCTGCCAAATTGTGCAAAGAGGTGAAATTCGTATCGGAACCGCTTCTCACAAAAACTTACCATTACGTCCCATCCCAAGTATTTACGAGTATCCTTGTTGGTAAACAACACCTGATACCCGTATGTCGCGGGATCATATTTAAACGCCCATTCCCACTATTGATATCGTTCGTCAACGCCAGCCCGGAACTTCATCCCTAGTTACCTACTGACCTGAGTAACGACGTCAGGCATTGCGACCAAAGGTTGGCCATACTTGAAGTTTACCAGAGCGACACCGTCCATCAACTTGGGTGTACTCATTGTTTGGGAGATAAGCAGTAGGAAAGGCTGGGAGTGAGTTGGGCTTCAATCCTAACTTCGTGATATCATTTATACGTGTTTCTCAAGCCGCAGTGTTAGCATCCTGCTGTCGCGGGCATCATGCCCCTAACGTGTGAAGTAATTGAATACAGCATGGCACTTCCATTGCGAAAGGAACAGAATCGGATCATTCGTGTTCGCTCGCGAGGTGTTAGTAACTTAGATGTGCTCATGCTAGGCCACTTTTGTAAGTCGTTATCATAACTTGGGGAGACAGTATTAATAGTACAACGACCGTCATCATCGATGAGTCACGCTAATCAGAGTTCTGCAGGTTCGAGTTGTGACCCTTCAGTTCACAGTATTCATGAAAACTACTGTCACTATCGACAAATTATCCTCTCCTTTGTTTCGAGCATGTTGCCAGATTCAACAGGCAAGGGGCTCATTTGAGCTGAAATGGCAGCATGAGCCGCGCTGAGTTCAAGGTAGTGTTCATGAGATGTAATAATAACACAACCGGGCCATACAACCGAGGGCCCTCGAACTGATCACCTGATACCAGTACTGTAGTACCGTTATTATACGAGAAACAATGTGCCACAAGAGAGATTCGTAGGAATACTTTGCAATGGAAGAGATGAGGAATGTTTGCAAATCCTTCTTGTAATTCACTGCTAGGGATGTCATAACTCATTAGGCAAGTGACTAATCTCACTAAGTACTGGAAGACGCTTGTTATAGTGCCGTCGAACTTGAACATTGCCAGGCAAGCGAGCATGGAAGTCATACTTAGCGGCAAGATAAGACACTCGAACCAACGTGTTAGACTAACTAAAATTTACCAGGAGAACAATACATAACTAAGGGTCAAAACTTAGCTCGAGAAGCATGTCTTGCTATTTTATGCCATTCTACCCTGACATTGAAGCCACTGATCTGCAAAACCACTGAAATGAACGCTTAACTTATGCGCATTACGGACACTTACGAACACTTATAACTTCAGTAGTGCACTCATCTTGCAGTGTATGATGTTTTCTTTTTTTCAAAGACCGATTTAGTTGAACAAGGTAGATCTATTGGTACTGCTAGTGTGTCTGATGCTTTGTAGATATGTTAGAAATATTCGTGGTGCATACTACATCAGGGTCCAACATAACCAAAAACAAACAATTACGAACGCAAACCTGAGCTATGCCAAAAACAAACTGCTTTAAAGCATGTCAGAGCGCACTTCGACCCAATCAGCTTTTCAGATTGGCAAGAGACATATTTTTAGAGGGCAGATGGGCTGACACGTGATTCATCATCTATTGTACTAGTAGTGTCAGTCCTGTGTTTCAAACGAGTTGTGGCTGAAGATATACTTCTCTTCAGACTTAGCCGAAACTCCGTTGATGATAAGGTTTAGAAGGAAATCTAGGACCTCGGGAATTTCAACCAAGTACGATTTTTGTTCGACCAGCTGACAAGGCTAATCTTACTAATTTACCTCGATGGTCACCATATCATAGACTAGAACGGATCTTATTGTCTCACAAGGTGAGTACAATCCTTACGAAAAAAATCACTCATCCCAACATTCGGCTGACTGCACTCAATCCGCAACTTTCATCGGAAAAGGAGATGTTGATCATTCTTTATTTGCACCTGTTTTTATATACGGATCTTCATCCTGGCGCTTTCATTGTCATTGCTAAAGCAGTTAAGCACCATTCCTTGATTGAGGGCATGTTTCTATCATTGAGTTCTCGGCAGTGACTACATACCACGCCCTGCCATTGGCACTTCCATGTTCGCTTGCCAGAAACATTTCGACAGCGTTACAATGAGCGTTTTCTAGATCAGTTGCTTTTTTAGCCTAGTGACACCCCTGGCTGTGAATTGCAGAAGGGTTTACAAAAATTCCTCAATTTCGTTCACATGCGGGGATGCTTATCGATCACAGCGCATGACCATCATTCGATTTCTCAGCACTGACTACATAGCGCTTCTGTTATTGCAAAAGAGATTACAAAATATTCCTCTGACTCGCTTGCGAGGAATATTTGTCAATCATGGCACATTATTTCTCGTATCATGACGGTAAGTACAGTACTGAGTGTTAGTTTATTGGTCTGATAGTTTTAACTCTAATGAACTCCACTGTCGTTCGTTGACTCTGACAATATACTCGAGCCGAAGGCAAGGAAACTTCGTCAATAATGAAAGCAGATTTCATGAATACTGTGGGCCGAATACCGCGGCCTGCATAACAAGCCACAGTTTGTGATCAGCACGACGAAAGTAGGTTGGTTACCTTTATACCCTGGTATCAGAAACAGAGCTATCAATCATTCCTTGTTTTTTTTTTTTACAGATTTTCCGGCAGCGGCTACTATGCTCTGATGGCACAGCTTACGGAGAGCCGCACCATGGCGTGCTAGGACCTTTCGAGACTCAGATCGGTAGATCGTACCAATCTAATTCTACACCCATGGTAAAAAAAGAGTTATATATTTTCCCTCGGAGTTCATGGTAGTCTGACGTTACTTGGTTCCTTCGAACAACAACTTCAAACCCGGAGCCAACAAAGTCCGGACATCCTCACGGCATTCACGATGGAAAGACCCCAGACTCTACTGAACGTGTTGCAGCTGCCAATTACCCAGCTGTAGGATATAATTCATGTATCCTCGGTCAGTTCCGAGAATCCTGCAGTATAAAGGCAATACAAGTTTGCCAAGTCCTGCAATCAACTCAGCTTCAAGTTCAAGGAGCTTCCAGTATGATTTTAGCTACCGCTACTCTCCTTGGTCTTGCACTCCGCAGTGCTGCTTGCGCGGATCACTTCCACGCCCATGACGGCCATGCTCAGGAATATATGGGAAGGCCTGAGTACCCCAGTCGTGTGCATGAATATACGAACAAGCCTCTGTACCCGCAGGCTCCACTCGAACCTCCATACCGTCCTCTTGAATGGAAAGACTTCAACGTGATCCACACCACCGATACTCATGGCTGGCTACTCGGGCACCAGAAGTTGTCCTGGGCTGAACCATACTACAGGTTAGTGTTCACGGCGGAACTACCTCGAGCCACAATCACTCAACCATTCTTTTGTACGAATTATAGTGGGGATCTCGGAGACTTCTCTAGCTTTGTGACTCGCATGAAAGAAATTGCTCACGTTCGTCCATCAATCTGAACTTGTACATTCATTGGATATAATTTATATTGCAGGTCAAGGATGTCGATCTTCTTTTGATAGACACAGGTGATCTACATGATGGTATGTGTAATCACTCGCTGTCTAAGACAAAAATTCAACTCAGGTCTCCTAGGAACTGGCCTTTCCGATGGCTTTCCTTCCGGTGGTGTCGATGCCCATGAGGTCAGTTCTATGCATGGGTGGTGCATGATCAATACTGACTTGTCGTATGGCGTTTATAGTCAAACGAGTTTCTTAAGCGCCTCCCCTATGATCTCATGACGATTGGAAAGTGGGTGTTGTTCGTAGTCCTTTCCTAACTCACCTCCTCAATCTCCCTTTCATAGCCACGAATTGTATAACTATACGGACGCGTATGATATGTGCGTTATCAGCATTATGAACCAATCCTCATTTAACTGACATGTCATTTGCTAATTTTTTTTGTCTGTTTCGGCGCGACCTGCTATTCCACGTCGTTTTTGTTGGCTTGTTGATACGTTCCGCATTATATAATGCTGCTCTGATGATCTCTATTAAACTGTCTCTGTGATGCTTCTACTGGCGATCCGAATCGCTCTTCAATCGTTCTACGGACAAATTACCTGTGGACATCTTCGCAAATTCGGGAACGGCCCACCAAAATGCCGTGGATGCTCCGCAGGTATACAAACTTTGCCCCCAAGCTCCAAGGGCGGTACTTGACTTCTAATGTCCAAATTACTATTGTCGATTCAGAAGGCGACCTTGTAAATGTCACAGTGGGCGGTAAGTTTGAACTTGGAATAATGGTTACTGTCGCCAACTTTTATTTCTACAGAACGTTTCGCCAATTTCCACACCACAACGAAGTAAGTTAACTCGTTAAATTTGTGGAAGAACTCCTGTTCATTTAACATGACCATGACAGAGGCCGTCGTATCACTTCTCTTGGAGTCATGTTCAATATGACGGCCAGTCAGTCCGCTCACCACATATTTGTGCAGGATACCTCAAAGATGGTCGAGGAGTCGTGGGTACGTTGTCGAAGCATTTGAGTGTTCGAAACTTGGAATTCTGATCACTGTTTGCAGTTCCACGCAGCCATTACGGAGGAACCTGACGCGTTCGTGCTAATCGGGTGGGCTAATTACATTGTTGCTAAAGGAAATATGACATTGACGTGACCGCAGACATATACCAGTTGCTGGTCAGAACTGTAGGGTAATCCTGATGTTTATCTGATGTTTATCTGACAAATTGGTCATCTAGGGACTAGTGTCTTCAATGCTGTGCGGAAAGTGCACGCTCATACGCCCATCCTGATTTTTGGAGGTGGGGACCAATATCTTGATTGTTTCGAATAACATTCTCACTACATATTTAGGACATACCCACATTCGTGACTGTAAAAAGTACGATGATCGTTCTGTAGCCCTCCAAAGCGGACGCTTCATGGAAACAATTGGTGTGTAAACTTCGAAGACGAGGAAGGGGTATCGTCTGACATAATCTTTCAGGCTGGATGAGTATGTTGTTATAACAATGGTATATATACCTCAGACACCTGACACGAGAAATTTAGGCGTGGACCTTGAGGCAGCCAAGGACAACAGCGACCCGCTCAAATTTTCAAGGCGATATCTTGACCAGAACCGTGTGACTTACCAGGTAATGCACCAAACTCTCGGTTTCTCGCCATTGGCCTAATGCTGCCCATGAATCGTATTTAGTACCACACCCAAGACTCAAATCGAACATTCGATACCCTTGAAGGGCGATCTATCAGTTACGGCCTGCAAGAGCTTGCGGACCGTTTTGATCTGTCCTTCCAGTACGGGGTAGCTCCTCAAGATTATACCCTTAACCAGTGAGCGCGTATAGTGATAGGATTCAAGTCATTTGCTTAATAATGCGCTAGGGACGACTACTATAAAAAGGATACAACATCTCTTGTATCTTTTTACATTAAAACAGTAAGTACTGAGTTTGCAACTAAGTGAATGGTTCAGGCATTGATGCGCTTGTTAGGCTGTCCCATACGCGCTCTCTATTAACAACTCGCGCAGTGACAAACCACATATAATCATCAGCAATTCGAATGCTCTACGCTCCGACCTCTTCAAGGGATCGTTCACCAAGAACGATCAGCTATCAGTTATGGTTTATGGTGACCTATTCTTGTACATCCCTGATGTCCCATTTGGCGTGGCAAGCCAGGTACTCGATAAGTTGAATAAAGGGCAACATAGTGTCGAGTGTAATAAATTAGAACCAAGCGATCATTCATTCGGATATGTCACGAAAGATGTAAGGCTTCCATGCCATATCTGTTCTATGCTGACAACACTTGCATAGGAATGCTCCAATGTCGATGGTGATGGTGATGATACAAAGCACGCAAAGATGCCCTATTGCGAGTTACCACATTACACTAGCTCGGAACCCCCTTCAGTGGCGAATGAGACGCCCATTGATCTTGTTTTCCTCGACTACTTCGAAGGCGGCCAGAATGATGGGATCATCATCTCCGCCCTCAACAAGATACAGAGCGTTAAGAAGTACACAAAACAAGATATTGCGAAATTACCGTATAGTACGACGCGCACTAGCCAAGTACTGGGTCTGTTCGCGCAGGAGATGTGGAAGTAACTATATGCTTAGGCGAGGTGGAACTGATTACAGGGCCTGTATGTTGAGGCGAAGTGGAACAGATCGTATGACTTGAAACTATGCTGTGCTGTAATTATAGTTAGCTTTCTTACTCGACTATTGTAAACTGTGAATCGACGGTCGCGTTGCAAATAGGAGGCGTAACGGGCATGCTCAGTCGCGAAATTATTGTCCAGGCCTTGTGGTCCTTTTGTGATCGAAGGGTTGACTTGCGATAATGTCTGAATTCAAAACACTGTGCTACCATTGTGTGGGAAGTGGCAGCTTTGACCGATGCTGACTGCCAAGATGACCGCATGGACTTATGTTCCTGTATGCATGGTTCATTCGCGAGGATTAATTTAGGAGAAATTGGATTTTCAATGGATTTACGTGCGATCAGACGTTAATGAATGACCGATCACTCAGCGGGTGTTAATAACAATCCTACATCCTAATGAACGTACCTATATATGCAGACATTTTCCCACACTACAAACTTGATGGCAACTGCGTTCGCGAGTCAACCACTCCCTTCAGTTTGACATGCTTGATCATCATCAATAAATGTAATCATAGCCTCAAATACCGAAGTTAAGGATGCTAAAGCGGCCTCACTCAAATATCAATGGCCATCACCAGCAAACTACTGACAAACTTTCATTGCCAGCAGGTTGCCCCAGATCCACCGTAACGCACGTTCTGATCTCGGATCCATCCCAATCCCCTTCAGGTGGCAGTGCCGCTGTACATATACTTTCTATTTCACGCAATCAAAGTTATTCTCGCTGCAGGTCAACAAATTTGTGAAGGACAAAAGTTTTGCAGAAAAAACTCTTGTCTGACCTGAAGCCCAAAATCCTGATAGTTTCTGGAGGACGCATGTCAGACCTTCCGTGTACTCATACCGCTATTGCAGGGCTGGACTAAATTTTACAATACTTGCTACTCATGCACTTGCGCACATGACAGACCAATAGCAAAAAACGCGTAACAATGTAGCATAGCATGATGGGGAAAAGTAAATCGGGGGCTTGTACGACAGTCCTCAAATGAATGTGCGATATCAGAGATATGTGCCGTGAGGAAGAAGATGAAGCACTTGAATTAGTAATATCCAAAGATTTCATGACTGGGCGCACACAATATAGCCTGACGAGGTGAGAACTTCCGGGAAATGGCCATTCTGGGGCTATGCTACGTAGACTCTGGGCCCTGGGGTAAAGTCCAAGGTCGGACCAAGGCCAGTCTGGGGTTTCATTCTTTCGTCCGTTCTCATTGATCCTCGGTTCTGAATAACCTTACAGTCATTACCCTTCGGGTCAGATTGGAGCAGCAGGGCGTCCAAGCTGACCTCAATGATACTATCGACTCCATTGAGAATCGAGATGCAATGGGACTCCGCGCTCTTCAAGTTGGCCATCCTAATCGATTTTCGTCTTTGGATAGCCTCCAAGTCAGATTCGAGTAACGGGGTATCTAGGCTGACCGAGCCCCGGAGGACGAAAATGGAGGGCCTGTGTGTGGGGGAGTTAGTGAGTCGGTTCTTGATCAACTCAGAGCAACAGGTGTATTAGCACGACGAGGTATCGGCGACGAGACGTGTGAAGGCAAAGGAGCTGTAGAGGCCACACCAGAACGTGGGCGCGGAGGTGGCGATGTGTTCGAGTGAGTCTTTTGTTGTAGTTGACGGCCTTCCAACTTTGTTCAGAACAATAATAATGCTACGGCTATCCCTACCGGGGCGAACTTTTGTAACTTGAGGGCCATCAGTGTGAAATTTGTGGCATACTTTGTCGATCGCCAAGAACAAGTTGAGGCATCACCAAAATCCTATATCTTTCCAGCGCTGGGTAAAGCTTGCACCTTCGCGCTGTCTTTGGTGAATGTGCATCGGCAGTCAGGCCACTTCAAGCTTTGAAGAATACCGTGGATGGACATGTGATTGAGATTCGTTATTTGGAAGGCAAGGATGATACGATAAGTGATTAGCATATATCACCTAGTATATGCGGGTTCCCGCCGGGGATACATGCTCGGCATTCTGCTATCCCGGGCACCACACGCCCTCCCGAACTATAACTCAGCCCCGTAATTGCAACTAGCCACTTCGTGAACATTCGTGTAACCACTACTTTCATTACAAAAGGAGCTGTCGCCTGCAATCCTGGCACTTTCATTATCATCGCCAAAGCACCATTCCTTGATTGTCTATTGAATTCTCGGCAGTGACTACATACTGGCCACGCCCTGGCACTTCCATACTCGCTTGCCAAGAATATGAATATTCTGCGACGGCGTTATATCAATCGTTTTCCTAGTAGATCGGTCGCTTGCCTAGCGACACCGTGGCTGTGAATTACAAAAGGATTTACAAACGTTCCTCAATTTCGCCCACGGGGAATGTTCATCGAATGCGGGGCACGATTATTATTTGATTCTCAGTACTGACGGCATATCGCCGCTTCCATTGCAAAAGAAGTTACAAAACATTCCTCCGGATCTCGCTCGCGAAGAATATTTGCCAGTCGTGGCACATCATCTCTCGTATCATATGTAACAGTAAGTACAGTCTTACTAGTAGTGTTAGGTCATTGGTTCGAGGGGTGCCCTTGGTTGTCATACTTGTATCGCGAACACCCCGCCTTGAACCCATCGCGGCTCATGCACTCATTTGTCAGCACCAATGAACTCCTCTGCTGCCTGTCGACTGTGACAGTATACTCGAACCGAAGGAAAGAAGACGTCTTCAACAGTAGAAGCAGATTTCACGGATACTGTGGGCCGGAGGCGCGGCAGCTTGCAGCACAAACTACTGGTCAACGTGACAAAAGTATATTGGTCACTGCTCGTGAGTCTGGTATTACAAACGGAGCCGATAAATCAACCATTCCTTGTCTGTTTTTTAAGTAACTACGCCCTGACCTCTGGCACTTGGCCTGCAGAGAGTCGTACGATGGTGGAAGAGGACCTTTCGAGACTCAGATAAGCGGATAAGTCATCTTATCCATTTAATAAACTCATGGCAAAACAAGTGTCAGTAACATCTTTTTTTTGTACTACACGTGTCAGAAAGCTTTGATAATTGCACGAACTCGTTTAGGCAACTCAAAGGTACTAGTCACTGCCGAGGGATCATTCCTATAGACAAACATTCCTCGCAAGCGAACACGAGTAGTCGGATGTTTTGCGATGTGATTTATGTGAAGTGCCGGAATCTATTCTTATTATGATGCCACTGATCACCCTCTGTATGGGCTAGCCAGTATATGTAGCCTGGAACACACATAAATGATGTTACGATATTACAAGTGAAGCCCACTCACTCTGGTCTTTTCCTACTTCCAAACAACAAACCCAATCATGTCGATGTATGCTCGTGTGACAAACGTCAAGTATCAGCCTGAGCAGTTGGATTACGACGACAATGACTCATCAGTAGGTAGCTAGGGATGAAGTTCCAGTCCTGTTACTGACGAGTTATATCAATAGTGGGTTGGGAAGTATAGATATGACCTCGCAACACAAACATATCAGGTGTCGCTGAGGTCCGGGAACGATGGCCCTTACTTGGCATATACTGCCAAGGTAAGTATCTGCGAAAAGCGGTTCCGATGCAAATCTCACCTCTTTGCACAAATTTGCAGGATCTAACAGTCGACGTGAGCGATAATGAGTGCTGGTGGAGCCTGTTCATCAAAGAAGACAAATTGGCGTTCGTATCGAGGTGTTACTAATCAAACCTAGCCTTGTACTAATGAGTCACTTGATGTAGATTCCGGCGGCCGCATGCATATGACCCCAACGACACCAAGTCTATGAACGATTCCACTGACTCTGGCTACTACTTGATCATGGACCCGGAAGAACAAGCTTATGGGGTGATACAGTTCATTTATCATCGTGTCATACTGTTGTTGACACAAGTGTTATGCACTTGCAGATCCGCCTCGAGTTCGCCCTGGAACCCAATGATGCGCAGCTGTGGACGCTGTCAGATTACTAGCAAATGTTGAAGCTGCCTGAGAATTTTTCTCAGAGTATATTATATTGTAAACTATGTACTACGGATATATTTTTCAAGTGGTTCTTGCCCATGTTATATCATAGTATATTGATGTTTTTGATATACTTCAATGCAATACCTAGAGCTCTCTTCGATTCCTCGCCCCACGTGGAAGAAGCAATAGCACCATCACCCGACCACTCCTTTACAAACAACTCAGCCTGCATACCCTTCATATACTCGAGTAGTACTCATTCCCCACCCCCTCCACAACCCTCTCCATACCCTCCACGAACGCCGCCGACGCCACCCACAAAACAAGCCTACCCGGTCGGCGGTGACCTTCCTTCCTCCCCAAAAATGAACTTGAATTATCCTTGGTGCGGTAGGGAAGTTCGAAGCGATCGTGTGTTTCTATGTAGGTTTTGAGGAGGGTGGGGTAGTGAGGAAGTTAGAGTGGGATGCTGGAGGAGGCACGAAGTGAAATCAAGTCTGGGTAGCTGATTATGGAGATGGGGAGGGTGGGGTTCTGGGGGAATTTGGTGCGGCTCATGCAGGCGAACACGAGGAGTCGGATGTTTTGAGATCAGTCAAGTGCCAGAATATCGCAGCTTTTGTTACGATGCCCCTGACCACCTGGTAGACCAAGAATTGCATTAATTCTGTATGGTTAGCCAGCATTGAATTACTCACCACGATTCAGGGGCGCACATGATGCTCAGGACAGCAGAATGCTGAGCCTGGAGCATATAGTATAAATGACGTTACGATGTCATGACTGAAGCCCAACTTACGCTCGCCTTTTCCTACTTCTTCCAAACAAAAAATTCAACCATGTCTATGTACGGTCATTTGATAGACGTTAAGTATCAGCGACCTTTGAAGCCCGGCGATAGTAATCAGGTCAGTAGGTAGGGATAAAGTTCCAGCCCAGTCACTGACGAGTGATACTAATAGTGGGTTGGGAAGTATAAATATGACCCAGCGACACAAACGTATCTGGCGTCAATGAAGAACAAGGACAGTGGCCTTTAATTAGCATATATCAATGTAAGTCTATGCGAGAAGCAATTCCGATGCAAATCTCACCTCTTTGCACAAACTTACAGGACTAGACGCTCAACATGAGCAAGGACGAGTGCTGGTGGACCCTGTTCGTCAAGGAAGGCAAATTGGCGTGCATGTCAGGGTGTTAATCAAACTTATCTATTGATGTAGACATAAATACTTAATGTAGGTTCCGGTCCTGCGCTACCGGGAATAAGTCTACGAACTTCACTGACTTTAGCTACTGCTTATGCATGAGAGCTGATTATATGGTGACACAATTCATTGATTATTGAACCATATGTTGCTGACGCATGTTATGCACTTGCAGTTTAGCCTCGAGTTCGCAGTGAGGGATCCCGATGATGCAGAGTTGTGGAGGCAGATTGAATGATATTTGAAGTTGCGATATTATGTAAACTACTATATAGTGCTTAGATGGGTTGGTTCTTGCCGACTCTCGTGCTATCTCGTGTCGATATGTCATACATATTTTTGATATGCTTCAATGCAACTCTCATGACTTCATACCATTCCAAACACCGAATGAACAATCCAGCCCAGCTTCTCACCTTATACCCTTCGCATAAAGTACTCGTGCATCATGCTCCGCCCCCTCCACAACCCCATTGATACCCTCCTCCCAAAACTTTCACGAACTCCACCGACGCCACCTGGCATGGAACAAGCCTACCTTGAATCCTTCCTGAAAGCACCAATATCTTTCTCCAAAAAATGGATTCGAACTCTCCTTGGTGCGGTGGGGAAGTTGTGCGGGATTGTGTATTTCTATGTTGGTTTTTAGGGAAGTAGGGTAGTGGGGGAGATGCTGCAGGCACGAAGGGAAATTAATCTGGTATAGCCTGGGTAGCCAATTATGGGGGGATTCGGATTCGTGGGATAGGACGTAGTAGGTGCGTGCCTTGAGAAAGAATTGTCACGTTAAATAACCTCCAAGATTCAAAGTATAAATTAAATCATAGCCCTATGGGCACCCCTGTACTCGCGACTCTGTTCTCAAGTGCGATGGCTCTCTATCAAACGGTTCGAACTTCAAACTCACATTATGCTGATGTAAACAATAATCTGACCGGAAGCTCAGCAGAGCCCACGTGTATCATTCTACGCCTTCCAGACCCGTACCTCAAGGTAAGCAAATCGATCCTCACCACACCATAGATTTTCATCTACGAATAGGTATGCACTATCTATCACAGTGCCTGCCATGACATTCGCGTTACATAGTGATTGGAACGCTGATACAGGCCTGCACACAGACTTGCACGGGGAATCTGCGCCAGATAGAAGAGCAAGCTTAAATACAACGCTGGCATGCTGCCGGGAGGTCGCTCAAGCTTTGTAGCTCGCTGAATCACCGGACAACGACCGAGGATACGATATGACTCTTGTCAATTCCTTGTCTGACCATCAACTTGGACTTGATATGGGCGGTTGGAACAATGTTCTGTCGATGGTTTTTGGGACGGTGTTTTGGCATTGACTTCTGCATATGTCAAGATGGCGGGCGAAGGGCGCTGCTTTGCGATGGGCCTGCTACTGGTAGTGGACCTGATACCATACTAAACAACGGACCTCATCTAACAAAGACCCAACATCAGGATTCGGTGTTGATAGTACAATATAACGAGGATAACATGTACCTTCGTAAGAAGGGACATTGCTCGACAATTTCGGAGGTTCGGCCTTGGGAGATCCGCATGGGCACATGTACGTCAAGCCCTGCATCAGTGCGCAGTCTTTCCACATATGCGGTCATAGTCCGTTACGAATGAGGAGCTCTAAATTGGTTAGAGTGGTCTTGATTCAGATTTGCAAAGATCCAATATTAATGCGCGAACGCTGGAGAACGAAAGAAGCGAGTTCGAGTCTTGTTGACAAGACTTGATACAGGTCAAGTGGACCAAGCAGGACTTCGGGAAAACATTTCACACATATCAACATAGATTCAGTCCTGACTCTTGAGACTCGGGTTTTGACTGCAATCGATCTGATCTGTCTTGAGACCACACCCCGACGCGGGCGTTACATCGCCTAGGAAATGGCACTCATGGGGGTTGTCCGAGGCTCAGAAAGAAGCAATGTTCAGAAGCATCAGTTATCAGAGGCTGCGCAGAAGACAATATTGGATGTCAGAAGTGAAC